>QKWP01000591.1:125917-143824 GCA_003550325.1 Gigaspora rosea
CGCCATCAAGTTCGTGCCTCATTGGACCGACCTTACATCTTGTATGACTTCGGTTATTCCTAATCGGGTTCTGACTATCAAATTCAATTTGCCGCCAAGCGGTATTGAACCGGCAACCTTTGATTGGGGACCTGGGAGCATAACCGCTATGCTATCGACCCGCAGGTCATTTGATCCAGTAAATTAAAAGTTATTAATTATTAAATATTGTTAATGAATCTATAATTTTGGTCAAAATTAATTTTGTAACTTTGGCCAAAATTATAAAATTTGGCCAGAATTATACCTGATGCTTCAGCTAACCCACCCATTCCCTGAAATCAGCTGATTTCTGGAAGCCCCCTAAATTAGAAAATAGAAAAATTTGGTGTTTTTTTACAGATGGCTTTCTGGTTAGATTATTAACAAAAAAAAGATAAAATAGGAGCAAGTTAGGTACAGATAAGTTTAGATAAGGAGAAAATTATAGATGCAGATTACTTGGATACCCAAAAATGGTCTTTACCTACCAAGCTAGAGCTTATAACAATTTGGTTAGTGTTAATAGTTCTAAAGTACAAATTAATATGAACAGTAAGATAGCAATAAATAGTATTAGGAGTGGTAGCAAAAACTATACAAGTAGATTCTGGTTAAAACAAAAGAACCAGAACCTAATAAGAAATATAATCAAATTAGTAAGAATAAAAGAAATTTAGCTTTCATTAATCAAGTCAAGGATTATAGTTGGGTCTTGTGGAATAAAATAGCAGACCACTTAACTAAAAAGAGTTCAAAAAATTACAGATTATCAAAAATGCATATTATCAATACCCCCAATTTAGAGCATAAAAATGTATTAGAAAAACAGGAAAATTGAATAGCCAGTATGCCAATTTATGAAAGTTCTAACGAACCTCAAAGTAGGTCTAGAATGGTATCTAACAAAAGCAATTTTAAAAGAAGAACTACAAAATGAAGGCTTGAAATTCAAGTAATCGCTTTTGTAGAACAGAATTAAGAAACAAAATAGGATAAGATGCACTTCAATTAAAAAAAATAAAAGGTTGGATGGTCAATTTAAATGTTTTCAAGAAAAGCAAGTAGTAACAAGAGTTTTAGCTTGATAGCAAAGATATACAAAAACAATAAATGTATAAGCTATAATGACAAAAAAGAGAAGAGTCAAGATTATCTGTCAAAATGTCTCAGATATGAAGATCTATGATGTAATTTAGAAGAATAGTAATACAAGCAGCATGGAAGCCACTCTCTGATGCACAAAAAACAAAGACTAGTTTAAAAAAGCATTCTGAAAAAGCATACAAGAAGAAAGAATAAGTACAAGGAATGGGCAGGTCAAAGGTCTAATAAGTGAAGAAGTGTTTACAAAGGTTCTAGTAATTCTAAAAAGAAAGGTAAAAGAGAATATATACTTCTGGAATTGCATAAGCATTGTGGCATGGAACATTTTCATGAAGAAATATAGAGAACAAGATACGAAGATATCATTAAATGAAAGAAAGCTAATAAAATCAATAAAAGGTCCAAGGTAGAAAAAAGAATAAGAAAAAATCTAAAGTTCTTAAGAAAAAAAAGACAGAAAAGAAGGTGCAGTAGAAATAAATAGAATAAAGCTTTAGCAGGAGATCAAAGAAAAAGAATTAAAAAAAAACTCAAAAGAAACAAGATCCTAATATCAAAAGAAAAAAAGCTATTTTGGTATAGCTTATAGGTGAGTTTGATATGCCTTCTATATGAACCAAGATTCAAATAGTATAGCATGTTGCACCTGGGTACTTCGAAGAAAACTGAGTAATGTCAAACTTAGAAATTAAATAATTATTTGTATAGTCTTTTAAATAGTACAATTCTCTTAATAAAAAGTGTCGGTGAGACAGTAGCGAGACTGCCTAAATTTAAAAAAAATATATTTGTAGTAAAGTTACAAATTTACAAAATATAATATATAATAAAAGGAGTTAAATATGCATCGCATCCTTGCATTGTGCTTATGCATCACCTTTTAATGATTGACCAATAAAATTTTAAAGTCAGGTATAATATAGCATAATCAGAACAATCAAAACAAATATTTGTTTTTTAACAAAGTCGTCTATAAGGGTTGTGATATATATTACGTAATATAATTTTACTATACCCTCTACCCCCTCCTCCTACATAAGAGAAATTTGATTGGCTATTATGAACTTTTATATTTAACGTAAGATTTCTGATACCCTCCCTCTCCTCTAAAATATTACGTAATATCTGTCACTACCCTAATTTAAAATTTTACATATGAAACTATTCTTCATTCTCTAGCAAAAAAAATTTCTTGAGGGTGTGGCGACTTAGGAAAGTTGGTAAGTTGTTACCCCAAGTGGCAGGTCTAGGGTTCAAATTCTACTAATGTCGCTTTGAAAAATAGACCTGTGTTCCGGTAACTGTTTCCTGTCAATCGGTTGGGTACATTACCTGTAGTCCTTGGTTACTATCTCGAATGAGAGCTTTCGGGTGAAGTTGTGTCTCATGACACAGACAAATCCAAGAAACCGCAGAAACAAAACCCATTTGGCAAGACCCGAGTAAGGAGGTAGCAAAGATCTTTAATGGTGCTACCAAAACCGGAATAATGGACCGAAGCCGAAGAACTAGATGTCGACTTCAGGGACAAGGTCTACCAACCTGGCCGCCAGATTGAGTACCTCAGGAAAAGGACCTATGCTATAGAAGTAGGTACCAGAGGGAGAAAAACCATAATGGCACCTAATGCCGGGTAGATCAACCCTTCCGGGCCAACTGGATTGGAAGTCTGGGAAAACGGTGAAGGACCAGTAGGAAAGTAATAGTGGGTACCGGAGTTGAAGTGAACTTTATAAGGGCAGAAGTAGGTAATGGTAGTGGTTGCAGGGTATCCCCTGACTGCAAGTTGTTCGGCTCGGTAAATGCATAAGTTACTAAAGAGTAGGTGAATACCTGGTGGAACAGGTACCGCTCTACCAAGTTTCCTGTTGAGGATAAGCCGGATTGTACCTTCGAGTATAAAAAGGAGTCCTAAAGCTCTTATGAAAAGAGACCCGGGTGGCTGGACTGACCGCATAGGTAATGCAAACATCCGGTAAATTTGTTGAAAGTCTAGGTGGGAAACTGAAGATTAGAGGATTTAAATAGGCAATTCCCGTAGTTGGGTTGCAGGTATGGCATCTAGTGTAGAACCTTTGGGCGGATTACTTAAATTAGACACCAAAAGTGTATGTGTGGCTAGTTGTACTCTCATCCATGTAGAATCCAGATGCATAAACAGAATAAAGTATATGCCCCAAAACAGGCACTTTGAAATCGAAAAAAAAAATTTATTGTAAAATTTTAGTACAAAAACTAATCTTATACTCTAACTCTACCTAATTTAACTCTAACTAACAAAAACCTGGTTTATTTATTTATACGATATATATATTATGTAATGATAATTGAAAGATTTAACCAATCAGATAGAAAGGCAATATATAAGCATATTGCTAGTGGCAATGCATAGATTTATCTATAATAAAATATATTATTAATTAAAATATATGTTGTGTCCCAGATAGGAATTTGTCACAATTTGGAATCTGGCCTAATCCTACCTCTAACACTAGTCTAACCCTAACTCTAAAGTCACCTAAAGTCCTAATTCTGCTACAAAATTCTCATCTGGGGCAGCCTGATTCCGAATCAGGCATCAGGACACAACATATATATTTAATTTAAAAATATAATATATATAATATATAATAATAAATAAAAGAACATAAAATTTTAGAATTAATTTAGCATTCACCAATGGTGAAATTCACCGGTGATTATCCATCTATACATAATTATATGTAGCAAAACAATTAAAAATTAAATCTCTTTAATATTAAGGTAAGGGTAAGAACTGGGATGGGGTAGGAGGTATAGTTTATACTAAAATTTTACAAAAAAATTTTTTTTTGCATAAAAAAAAGTAGTTTCATAGACAAAATTTTTAGTTAGAAGCGATTTTTTAAAAAATTCTTATTTTTGTTACACAAAATTGTTTTGCATGTTACACCTGATCCTTAATTCTAATTGGATTGGTGAAATTCACTACTGGTGAGCATTAAACTTATCCAAAATTTTATATTAAATTGTAAAAATTTTAAAAAATTTTAAAATTTTGTGAAATATTGCAAAAAATTGCAAAAAATTGCAGATTTACACAATAATATACAAAATATTACTCCTGCAACTTCTAAAGGAAATAATTAAATAGAGGTTTGCATTTTTCTATTTTACAATATTTCGCAATATATTTCAAAATATTTCAAAATTTATTTTAAAATATTTCAAAAAAAATCTTTCAAAAGATTGTATATCTTTTTGAAAGATTTCATATAAATTGCAATTCTTTTGAAAATTTTTGCATACAATTTCTTTTATGTATATTTATTTTGCTAATACTAACTGAAACAATAGTTCTGAATTCTTTTAACATTTTTGAAATTCATAATCTTGACCAAGTATGTAAATTCTTGTTTAAAAATTTTCAAAACAAGTTGTATTGTAAGTGCTATATAAAATAGAATAAAAGACTTTTTTTAAGAGCATAATCTTTTTTAGCTTTATTATTTTTTTTGATTAAAGCTACAAATTAATAAAATATTTGTATAGCTACGCAATTGTATTTAGTCTTGTAAGTGTGTTTCCTTTTAAGAAATCCCTGAAAATAGTAATTAAAAAAAGCCTACCATTGCAATTTACTATTATATCATATGGATATGAATGTCGATCACTCAAATTTCATATTAGTGACAAATCGTGTGACTGCTAAAATATCTCGTCGTACGTATGTCGAAGATCACATTTTTCAGGGGCGTTACAGACGGAAAATGCCGAAACCACGGTAATCAAAAATCGTAATTTCGGTAAGTCCCTCGCTTCGCTCCGGACAAAAAAGACTATTATTGGTCATAACAAAAAAAAAATACTATAACAGTATTATATATACTATATTTTATACGAAAAAATAAAAAAAAATATAGCTAATATACCGTATAAGTAAAGAATTAAACGATTTCTAATTCATACTATGTATATAATTTGTAATATAAATCAATATCAATTATCAGAATTAACTATTTTATAGATTGTTCTATCAATATGCTATATCAATATTTACAAATTAATATCAATCGGGTATCAACCACCCGTTCTAAAGCGTCTTCCTCAATGTGGTTATCAAACAATCTGCTGACCAAAAGAATTGTGATTATCACTTAGATCAAAACCTACACACCAATTTTTTTCATAGAGTTGCTCTGATTGGCTAAAAAAAATTTAAAATCTGCATTTTCATACAATGAATTTTCGTTCCGTATTAACCACACAATTAATCGTAATGATTTGAGCAACATCTCGATCACTAGCTAATCACATTGAGGGAGCTGCTTGAGAAACCCCTAAAATAAGACATAAAACCCGATTGATCATCTTTTGGCGATAAAAACTATTAAGTTAGCTTAAATTATGCTCTATTGCTGGTCTAATAATTCAAATTTCAGGTAAATTTGGTTATGAAATCAGATTAAGTATGATAGTGTAAAAAAAATAAAATTTTTTGGGGCGCATTTTTTAGGGTTAGGGGTTAAGGTTAGTGGTTAGTTAAAGTTTATATTAAACATGATATAAGTGGGTTGTACTGTAGAGGGTTAAATAGAAACTATTTCATTTTAATTATGAATCACGATAGTTATACCAGTAAACTTGATAATCAGACACAATATTTTATTGCTAATGTCACGCTATCAGTAATTTACCGACGGCCAATAGAAACTCGGGAGGAAATTAGAAACGCCGTGATTCTTGGCATCTAACATCTATACGTATAACATTAAATTAACTAACTATTTTAAGCCATAAGACCAAAGACTAAATTAAGTTAAATTGAAAGAAAAATCTATTAGAAATCAAGGCCAATGACAACACAACTTCAATATTTTTTTTGTTAATGGCTAGATTAATTAACCAAATTTGTATTATTTGTATTGTCAAACTCCTTGCTTCAACCATTTGTAACTAGTGCCGAAATATGTAGTAACGCAACACAAAAAAAAGGAAAACGTTTTAAGATTTTGCCGCATCTAAAGAGTTGACTAACACACTTATCAAACCAAACTTTTTTTCTACAACTACTTTGAACAGCTTTCGCTATGGTAAGTAGTTGACAAACTTTTTGAGCGTTTACGTGTAATAGGAGAAAGACTGAAAACATTTGTTGACTGATTGTTCTAGTACACTCCCACGAATGTAAACGCTTAAAAAGATTTACTGATAAACGAAACATAACAATTTTTCGTTGCCTTAGCGTACTTGCCTCAACTATTTTAATAATTTTAATATCGATAGGACTTAAAGGACGTACACCTTACTGAGGAACAAATTGCAGAATTTAAAGAGGCTTTTGCACTGTTTGATAAGAGTAATAATGGTTCTATTACAGCTGCAGATCTTGGTAAAGTTATGAGGTCTCTTGATTCAAACCCCACCGATACTGAGTTAGAGGATATGATTAACGAAGTTGATCTCGATCATAATGGTACAATTGACTTTAATGAATTCCTAAATATGATGGCTCGTAAGGTGAAAGATTCTGATGCTGAAGAAGAATTGAAAGAAGCCTTCAAGGTTTTTGATAAAGATAATAACGGGCTCATTTCTGCAGCTGAGTTGAGACAAGTAATGAATAACATCGGAGAAAAGCTTACAGACGAAGAGATTGATGAAATGGTAAGCCTATAATCACTTTAATAAGTATATCCCAATTATATAGGTATTCATTGGATATTATTTAATTTAATATATAATATAACATTGATTTGCACTGATTTGTATAGATCCATGAAGCCGATGTTGATGGTGACGGACAAATCAATTATGAAGAGTTCGTCAAGATGATGAAAACTAAATAAAATTTTAAAATGACGTATTTTTATTAATAACTGTCTAAACAACCAGATGAATGGAATACGTTGTAACTGTCTTTTCAATGATTAGACATTTCTTTTAAATATAAAAACACATATATACACTTTCACGTTCTATTAATTAAATTATTAATCCAATTCATTAAAAAAAGAACATTGAAACGGTTGATGTATTTTAATGAGTGGGACTTGTATGGTGGATCCACTTGTGATTTAACACATTAAGCACGTCAGTGGTGACATGACAGGCACAAATAAATATTAGAACTGTTGGATAGATTGTAAAGAAAGTACAATTTATGATTCATCATTTTTTATATTTTTGAAATTTTTGTATTATTTTTATTTGAATAAAGATATCATTGACCTCATTTATTTATCGTTATGAAAACGATCTGTGACAAACGACAGGGTAAACCATTAATCATGATCATGTGATTAGTCAACAATCTAAATTTATATTTTTATATTAACAGTACGTACTGTATGTACTATTGTTAATTCATTAAAGAATATAAATGAAATACAATCTTAGTATTTCTAAACAGATAAATGATAAATGTATTTAATATCCTTTTTGATATTGAATTCATATAAAGTAATTTTAAATTCATACAAATTAAATTCTTATAAAAGTACTTTTAAATTTGTACAAAAGTACTTTTAAATTCATATAAAGTAACATTTAAAATAATTTGATGAGGGTGTGGCGATTTAAAGAAGTGGTCAAGTTGTCACATCCCAAGCGGAGCTTGATAACTGGGCATTTGTGTAGCATTACACCAAAGGATGCAACCGTCACCCTAAAAAATTTCGCTAGCAAATCAGATTCCTCAAAACAACCCATAAGATCGTTCAACATTTCACCTGTGAAACTACTTACTGCGCACTAACAAAAAGTTTTTCTTACAAAATTTTGGTATTAGAAAAAAACTTTTTAACCTAATTTAATAGCAAACCCTAACCCTAATTTAACTGCAAAAAATTTTTTAGCAAAATTTTTTAAGTTAGGGTCTTAGCAAACTAGCACTAGGTGTTACAAATTTATAATAAGTGCTAGAAGCAGGGATGGCATGTCATAATATTGGACATTTGGACAATTTGGACATTTGGACATTTGGACAATGTCCAATTGTCCAAATAATTTGATTGGACATAGTAAATTTTTAATTTAATTTTGATCGAAATTAAACTTAATTTGGCTATATTCATTAATACAAAATATTCTAATTTATGTTATATACCAATATATATTGTGTTGTTTATAATTAGTACCTAAAAATCCATATCGGCATAATTGGGCCTTTTTTCAATAAACTGTTACACGAAAATTTGCTCCTAAGTGACGTTGAAAAACTAACAAATGAAGCACTTGTTACAACTAACAAAAGGGCTTCTTCGACGTCTAGACAAGTTAAAAAACCAAAAAAATCCAATAAAAGAGCTATGCTAAGCTGTAGAAAGAAGTACTTTTACCGCTTGTTGAAATACTCGGGTGTTTTAGGATGGGTTGGGCATTGTAAGATGGGTTGGTAACTATCAAGGGTAAATTCGGATGCTAATTTTCAAAAAAATGGCCTTTTTAATCTACTTTTGGCTTATAATTAAATACATGAATTTCATAATGTTCTACGTACTTAATTATAAATGCAAAGCTTGTTAAAAAGGCCGTTTTTGTGTAAATTCGCTCTATAATAAATTTTCGAGCAAAATTTTTTTTGATAATCCTCGATCATGATTGGTCGATTTACCCAACTATGCCGATCCGCTGATATGCAAATCTATGATATAAGGGCTGTGACAGATATTACGTAATATCCATTTACTATGAGTGTACCCCCCCCCCCACGTAAGACAATTCTGATTGGTCAATTTTAAAAAAATTTTTAGAGAGTGGCGAAATGTGGCGTTCTTCCATATAAAATTTTTTCTTACTAAGTTAACGATACATGTCCACTAATTGAAAGTTGTAGAGCTCGTTGAGACGCATCTAACGGTGGTTAGATCATCCAAATTGGCCCAGTGGATGGCGAGATATCATCGAAAAATGATTGGCCGACTATATAAAATCCCATGACAGATTACATATAAAAATCACTATAGGCGAAATGTGGCGTGCTTCCATCTAAAACTTTTTTCTTACTAAGTTAACGATACATGTCCACTAATTGAAAGTTGTAGAGCTCGTTGAGACGCATCTAACGGTGGTTAGATCATCCAAATTGGCCCAGTGGATGGCGAGATATCATCGAAAAATGATTGGCCGACTATATAAAATCTCTATTGTTTACATAGAGATTTTATATAGTCGGCCAATCGTTTTTCGACGATATCTCACCATCCACTGGGCCGATTTGGATGATCTAACCACCGTTAGATGCGTCTAGATGAGATCTACAACTTTCAATTAGTGGACATGTATAGTTAACTTAGTAAGAAAAAAGTTTTAGATGGAAGAACGCCACATTTCGCCTATAGTGATTTTTATATGTAATCTGCATCATGTGATTTTATATAGTCGGCCAATCGTTTTCGACGATATCTCGCCATCCACTGGGCCGATTTGGATGATCTAACCACCGTTAGATGCGTCTCAACGAGCTCTACAACTTTCAATTAGTGGACATGTATTGTTAACTTAGTAAGAAAAAAATTTTATATGGAAGAACGCCACATTTCGCCACTTTCCAGTTGACATGTGGATTATCAATTAATAAAAATATAAAAATTTGGCATCATGCAAAATTTTACTAATGAAATATACCTTTGGCTACTAAATAAACTTTCTTAGCACTCAAAAATACATCATTTAAGTATATAATTATATTTTAAATAAGTTTAATTATTGCTAAAAATTATAATATATTAGTTTTTTTTTTTTGGGGCAATTCTGCCTTTATTATTTGATATGAGTATACTACTCTAGGATTTTATAGACTAATGCCTACGATTCCCTCCCTATCACAATAAAGACTCATCCGGTTACCGAAGTACCTAAATGTGATCTGCTGCAGTCAAGATTTGTCTCCAATTTTCTGTTTTCTAACGCATAGAGAACTTTCAAATTATCATCGATAAGCTCTTGCTGGCTTTGTCAGAACAACCCTTATTCTTTATTTTTCCGTGGTTTGGTCGATAACATCCAAAATGGTCTCATCGCACCCTCTATCCAATTTCCCAAGATGCGCTTTGCTTCTTTTACCAGCTTCTCAAATTTGCCCAAAGGCTTGTCCTCTATTTCAGGCCCAGGCCCTGGGAAACCTTCTCATTACTTGTTTTCTTCCTTTTCCGCTGACTTTCCACTTCTTTAGTGTCCTCGTCCCTTACATCAACTTTACGCTTCCTTACTTTTTTTATGTTTCTTTCTTTTTCTCATTCGGTTACAGCTTCGCATCTGGGTTTCCAAATTTTTTCCGTAAATTTGTCGTTCATTCTTTCAAAATTTCGTTTTTCTTCTTTATTTCTGTGGGTAACTCTTCTTGCTTCATTACAGGAACCAGACCTTGCATTAAAAGCCTTCTTCTCTTTTTTCTGTCTTCGTCACTATTTTCGGCCCAAATGGTTTCCCATTTTCGTTTTTGTTCAGGGCCCCAATCTAGCTTCCTATCTTCGAAGGCTTCTTTAAATACCTTGGCCTCGTTGTCTTCCCATGCTTTCTGTAGCAGGATACATTCTGCTAGGTGATCTTGTGTTTCTGTCTTACTGCGGCACGTGATGCATTGGTCTTCTGTGTAAATCTTCGGATATCTTTGGTGTAGGACTGACATCGTAGGCAACTGCTTATTTATTCTTTTAATTCTATGTACCCACCTTCTACTACCCTTTTCATCACGACAGTTTCCACCTTTTATTTTATTCAGATGCAACCATGTGCTCTTCCAGTCTATTTCCACTATATCATTCCCTTCTTTTAAATCCAAACCTAATGCTACCGAGCTTACCCACCCTACATCATAGATTGATATAATCACATCTTGCACGAACTTCCTCAATGGCCTGTCTACGATATGATTATTCCATCTTGGTATAATTCTTAAACCTTTTGTCCAACCACTACTTAAACTAAATCCTTCGCTTCTAACAGCACCTTCTTTTGCGAGTTTGTCTGCCTCCTCGTTACCTCTTATTCCCACATGCGCTTTTATCTTAACTAGCTCTAAATTTATCTCCTTTTTATGCACACAATTTCTGATCGCCCTTAACCAGTTTCCGTTACTTAGTTTTAACTCCTTTCAGACCGAACTGAGCTTCACATTTTGGTTGATCGAACTTATCGCATTGTTACTGTCGGTAAGTATTCTTACTCTTGCCTTGCATGGCACAACTAGCAGCGCTGTTGCAATTGCTCCAAGCTCAGCCCTTGTTAACGACGGCCAATTAATTATCGCTTCTTGGAAACTTATATCTTCATCGAATTCTTTTGGTTCTATATTTATTGGGTATGCTTTCTATCCGATCCCCATTCGTCTCTTTATCACATTTCCGTTCTGCGCTTCTATTATCTCCATGGAACCGTCCGTGAAAATATCTCATTCTTGCCTTCTTTGAAGCTTTTTTCTCATTTCTTCTAGTTTCTTTTGCACTCTGGTATCTGAAATCCATTCTTTCAGTATTTCGCTCTCCTGACAGCTAATTACTACCCTCTCTACTTGCTGGTTTTCTATATTTACTTCTCTTGGGTCTTCTGCCTCTGCTGACTTTATGTTTGTTAAATCTATTTCACACAGGACCTTATGCTCTAGTTTCTTAACTAAGTGTTTGTTTAGGGCACACTTTTCGCTTTTAAACTTTTTATACATGATGCACGAATTTTCATCCTTCCCTTGATTATCTTTGCACCCTCTGCAACGTTGTATTTCTTGTTTTATATCACTACTCCTTTCACACTTCTGCCAGTGTTCTATTATCATTGTTTGCTTTGGGCCCTTTCTTCCTATCACTTTTCCTATCTGGGCTCCTTTGGTTCCGTTACCAAAGACGATCATTTTATGCTTTTGTGCATCCCTTGATATTTGTACTAGTTCTGGTTTTATTGCGTACGCATTTCCATTCATTTGTCTAAATTCACTCTTGACTTGTCGTGTGCGCTTGTCTTCAATTATCTTTTCTTCCAGAAACTTGTACCATTCTGGCTTCTTCCCAGAACCTTTTCTATTTCTTATATTTCTTACTTGCTCCCATGTCAGCATTCTTTCGCCATCTTTATTAATCAGCTGTTCTACCAGGTACAGTTGTAGGTCCTGTCCGCTCTGAAATCCTTTCTCTAAATCCTTTCTCAGTACTTTGCGTATTTCACTTCCTTTTTCTGCAATTTCTAAGCAGTTTCCTATAAGACCTTCTTCAAACCTGAAGCCTAGTGCATGCACTTCTCGTATTGCACAAAGGACCATATTGTGTGTAATTTCTATTTCATCTAACTGTTCTTTTTCTAATTCTAGTATCGACTTTGTGCACTTATTGTGGACTTGTGCCTGTCTGATGCGGATCCATGTTGAGTTACCTGCCCCTTCAGTGACATTGAGTTTTAATGTTAGTCAGTGATGTGATGTGCCACGTGACTGTTCCATAGAAACTGCACCCCTACTATATTTTTGTGACTCAAAACCCCATTCAGCGTGTTTAAAGCTAGGCCGCTTTTTTGTTTCAAAATTTTCAGAAAAGGCCGCTGCAGTTTTTCGCATTCTTTTCTACTTAAGAATGTTGTTTGTAGTCTGTATTCTGCCCTTGGCAACAATACCTTGTTGTTTATATAGATCAATTGACTCAACGTAATCCTCTTTTTCTTGACTACCTGCACTAGTGCCTCTATTTCTCCACGAATTATTTTATTCACATGTCCTTTTCCTCTTTTTCCTATTAACCAAACGCCTAAGAATCTTACTGCTTGATCCGCATTTTTTGCCTGCACTATGCTCTTATTTTCCCCTACTTCAACATTTAATTCTGTCCCACTGTCATTGATTACTAGCAACTCCGATTTTTTTCCATTTATTTTTATATCGTTTATCTTGTAGAATTCATTAGCTATGCTTATGATTGATGTTAAATCTTTTTTTGACTTTGTGATCCATGTAGTGTCATCTGCGTAAGCTAATGCCGCCTGTCTCCACAATATTTCATCTGTTTTCCCCAGCACAATATCAGTCGGCCATTGCACCGATATCTTGTATCCCAGGTTTTTTTGGCCCTGTATCATTTTTAGCAGTGGATCGTAGAATATCCTCCACATGAGGGGGGACACCACCTCTCCTTGGTCAATGCCATTTTTCGCATTTACTTCTCAGCTGTTACCAAATGCTGTAATGACTTCAATTTTCCGATTCTCGTACAGGTCCAACAGGAATTCTATAACCTTTGTCCGTAGTTTAATCCTTTCCATTGCAAGTTTAAGCATTGTAAGACTTACGGAGTCAAATGCCTTTTTCATATCTTGCAATAAAACCAGAGTTCCTTTCCTTTTCTCTTGCTTCCTCGATTATATTGTTCATTATCTGGATTGGAGTACTCGTGGAATCCCCGGGTAGACCTGCGAAATTGTTTCCTCTTAATACCCCTCTTTCTTTTATCGTTCTGCTCATTCTTCCATTAATTATTCTTACTGTTGCTTTACGCAATGTTTCTAACAGCATTATGGGACGAATGTTATTGAGGTTATAGTTCCAAAATTCATTTTTGGGTATTGCGTAGAGTAAACCCTTCTTCCATTCTTTTGGTATTCTACCACTTCTAATACACATAATCGCAAATGTTCGCAGTATCTTATTGGTCTTCTTTCCTACTTTTTTAAGGACTGGGTATGTTATTCCAGACACACCTGGCGCTGAATTGTTTTTGGTCTTTTCCATGGCCTCATGCTATTCCTGCTCACTTATCTTCTCAGTTAACTCCTTGTACCAATTTCCATCTATATCTTTGATCGGGCTATACTGTGCTTTCCATTTGTCATCCATTTTTTCCACTTTTATCTTTCTCGAGCTATACTGGCTTTCAAAATGCGCTGCTACATGGTCCTTTACTTCTGCTTCATTATTTAAGAAAACCTTCTCACTATCTCTGTCTACAACTAATCTATCTATTACTATCTTGTCTCCATATCTATCCAATATACTGTTTAGCATCCTATGTTGGTCTGACATGATCATTTCTTCTCGCGCTTCTATGCTTCTTCTCATGTCCTCTTATTCGGGCTTGTTTCGCATTATGTGCCACATGTTATGTTTCTCCTTCCATCTTTCTGTTAGCTTTTTCACTAATTCCTCTGACCATACTATGTAGCTATTATGTATTGATTTTTCTTCTTCTAGATTCTGATGGATTCAGTATTGATCATTCTTTTCGATATTTTTGCCTGTATAGCGTTTATTTTTCCTACACAACTTGCTCAACATTTTAACACTTTTTCTTATTTCCTGCAGTTCCTCACTTTGCACCTTCTGAACTATACTTTTGGCTTTACGCTTTTTTGGTAAGTGCTTATTAACCAACGCGATGATGCTTTCTTTGATCAACTTCCACCCCTTATCTAAGGTCTCTCGACTGTGTACCTCATTGGTATTGTTCTCCTTTTGATACTCTCTCCATTTTACATCTAACCTTTTATCCAAGTGTTGTGCATATGCTGTCTAGTCTTCATCCTTTATATTTTCCAAGTCCAGCTCAATCCTCTTCGTTTTGGCTCGTCTACATGTTGCAGCTCTCACACAACCTCTGTTTATGTCCGTCAATATCTTGGTTACCACTAGGTCATGATCACTTAGCATAGTTTCTGGCATATCCAGAGTATATGCTTTAAGTACATTGTTTTTGCATTCCCTGGACAGCTATATGTAATCGATACGAGTTTCTAACCCCTTCCTTTCTATGTAGATTTTGCTTCTTCTTGTCTACACCATTTGTGCGAATCTATCAAACCCTTGTTTACCATAAAATTGAACATATTTTCTGTCTCCCTGTTTCTAGTTACTTCGCGACCCCTCAAAAGGACCTCTTTTTGCCATTCGTGATTAAAGTCCCCCATTATTATAAATCTTCGTTCTCTTTTATAGTTTTGGTCTAGTCTGTCTTGGACAAATTTCCAGATTTTCTTCCTTATATCTACATCATTCGGGGGAGCGTACAGTACTATTACACTGTAATCGAGCCGTCTGAACAATAAGTCCACCTTTAGTATATATGCCCCGAATTTTTCTACCTTCGCTACATGTTTGGACCACTTCCTTCCAATTATAAAACCGACTCCAAAACCCTTTTTTTTTTCCTTTATTGTCTCCGACCAAAAGCTCATTATTTCTGCCTCCTTTCTTAGTGTTAGCTTCCCTTCCTTCTCCGTTATATTTGTTTCACATATCCCCAAGAAGTCTATTCTGTCCTCCTTCATTACGTCGATAATTGCCTCGAGTTTTATCTTATTTCCCTTAATTCTATTGATGTTATGCGTTCCTATTTTAGACAACGATCAGTTTTCTTCTTCCTCTATGTGACTTCCTTCAGTATCCGCCTCTTTTCCTTTTTCCCTTGCTTGGACCTGTGAGCCTTTTTCCACTTTTCCCATTTCCCTAGTTCTGTTGGGGATTTTTCTGTCCCCCTTCGTACTCTTCCACCTTTCGTAATTAGTCTCGTTCTTTTTCGATGTTTCAAAAATTTGTCTTTGTTCCTTTAGAAATTTGTCCATCTCTCTGTTTCTATTTTGTGCTGCTTTACTTGTTTCTCCTTCTTTGTTTTGCGCTGTAAGTCTTAAGTTTGTTGCACCTTGATGGTTAGTAGACTTATGTTGTCTACTATTATTCTGTGATTCAACTAGTGCGTCCGTTAGGAGTAGTTGAGAAAAATTATAATATATTAGTAATATATTATATTATATATAATTATATATATTCAACCAATTATATCGAGAACTCTTTCCAACGATCATCTGGACCAAATTTCCGACGGAAGATTAACAAAAAGTTTTTTGCTGGAGCAGTGCAGGTACTAAAAAGTACTGTAGGATAACACAAGTATACGGTTTTTAGAAAGGTCAACTACTGCTTGAGGGACTCCTTTCTTATATTCGGCATGCAAACCAAGAGCGTCGTTGTGCAAGATAACTGGCAGGAGGTGCCCTTGTACATGAAATTTTGGTGGAGACCAAAGTCAGTGCCTTTGTCGACGAAGTATTTTGTGGTAAAACAATAGGGAACAGCATCAAACTGAGTTTTATCTTTTTATACGCTCCTTTAAATTTGCTCCAAGTATCGTTTTTGCCTGTTTGGGTTTTTTCGAAATTTTTGCCAAAAAGTGGGCATCCTGGTTTACCACCTCCAAAGGATCAGTGTTGTTTACTCCTTCCAAATTGGGAATACATCCCCGGCATGGAACTGGTACTATTTTGGTCTGGGACCTCAGAGAGCCCGTGAAGAAATTTCTTTTCATTGTAGACGTAGTTTTGTATATGTACATATAATACTTTGGTAGGTTAGATCTACGCAGTATTATATAATTTTTAACGTTGTTGGTGTTTTAGACGTTTTAATACTTTCATATTCTTTCCTTTATGGCTTTATCTTTGGTTTTTTCTTTTTTTGTATATCTTGTATTTTTCGTTGTGTACTTTCTTTTGGGATTTTTTTTGTTGGTTTTCGTTTTGTCGTTCTTGCCTTATTTGAGATTTTCCTTTCTTTTTCTTTGTCTTATAAGAAGCTCAGGGATGGAGTTTTTTTGAAGGAGTGGAATATGAAAAGGTAACTGAGTACCGCGTTATAGGTGAGAAATGTATTCATGACAGTGAGCATGACCACTCTCACCTGACAAACATCAGTGCGACAATCCTTCTTGGGCACCCTAGAGGCAGCCAGGTTGTGGCCTATTTACGAAATTAGATGTTTCTTTATTGTGTATTTTGTATATATGGTAGTTTTAAACCCTAATAAAATAGTGCATGATTGTCAAAGAGAAAAAAAAAATTATATATATTATATATGTGTAATATAAGACTTTGGCTTACCCCCCTATGATATTACGTAATATTTGTCACAGCCCTAAGGTAAAGTGGGTATTTTAGTAAAAATAAAAAAGTAGCAGATCAAATTATATTAAAGTTTACATATAATTTATTGATTGAAAATTAATGATACTTATATTATTTGATTTGTTACACCTAGACGAATCAAATGATACCAAAAAAAACAACTAAAATTTTGATAGCAAAAGATGCTATTAGAAATCAAATTATGGGGTCTAATATAGCAAAATCACAAGAATCAATGATTAATTAGTAATAATATACTGTCATGGAATTGAGTATTGTTCGATATATAAAGTAATCAATGCACAAATTGTACAAGTATTCTTTAATACAGAGCAAGTAATATTGTGTACTAATAATTATTTATGAACTATAAGTGATTGTTGGCGAAATAATATGAATGTAGATTCACTTATTTATTATAAGCTGATTAATTCAAAGAGCAGATAACTATTTTTTTTTTTTAATATATAGTAGGCATACTTGATTAATCAATTATGAATTTATAGAATTTAAAAACCATAACTAATATGTTAGATAACCTAAATATAAATAGAAGCTGATATAAGAAGATAACAATCTATGATATAACAATATTAAGATTGTTAGTAAAATAATATAAGCTTATTTGATATTACAAAATTATAGATAAAAAGAAATATGAAAAATTGTAGTAAGCTTTTAAAGCTATTTATATTTCAAAATTTTATTAGTAGAAAGTTTGTGTACTCATGAAGTATTGTGCATGAACAACCAATACATACTTAACGATAAATATTTAATATTGTTATAGAATAGGTTTTAATGTTGGTAGAAATTAGTTGAAAATTAGAACTTAATAAGGAAATTTTGTAATAACTGTATTTAGTAATAGTGATATGCGAAATTGATGTGCAATGACACTCAATGACGCTTAGCGACGCTTAATGACGCTTA
>QKWP01000591.1:149246-236502 GCA_003550325.1 Gigaspora rosea
TATTATCTCTTGTTGTTTTATACCGAACTGCCTCAGAGAAGTGTGTAGTTTCTTACAGACATAAAAGAAACTATACTTCCCTCTTGCACACCGCTTCACGCCCAAAGTAAGGGATCTCAGGAGCCGTGTGATTGTTACTCTATCGGAATTAAAGAAGGCTTCCGGTACTGTAACAATATATTTTTTTATTTTTTATTTTATTAAATTACTATAATGTTGGTATACTTAAATGAAGTATTAAATAAAAAATTTTTTACTAGCTTAAGTAAAAAAATTTTTATTTAAGCAACTAGAATGATAAATATTTAAATACAATTTTTATTTATTTTAAAAATTATATTTAATTCTATAAAATTTTGGCTTCTTTTTGTAACTGCAAACCCTTAAAAATACTTATAACAATATAAAATGCATTAATTTGAATTTTTTGAAACTTGTAGTAGTGCTAATTCATTTTTCTAGTTGGAGATATTATTTCATACATACAAATTACCAGATCAACTTAAATTCCAAATCGCTAGATAGTTTTATATATGCTTATTTTGCTCTAGTAAATACATATAGGCCTTTTTTAATGATTGTTGAAGTTAAATTATATCAATTAATCAACTTGTCACACTATTTATGACTGTTTTTTGTTATATACTAGGAAAATAGAAACCATTTAGAGTCTGAAGGACCAAATATAAATATATTATAGAAATAAGCATCGGTTGGATTGTTTTGATTGTTGTTTTTTTTACATTATACCTGATCTAGCCAATCAAAATTTGTAATTTGTGGACACACAGACATTGCTACTTTTGCCTTTATAGTAATGTCTTTTGGACTAAAAAAAATATATAAAATTACTATAAGCTTTGAATCTATAATATTTCTTTCTCACATATTAACTTAAAATTAAATTTTTCAGAAATATAAAACAAGAGGAGAAAAAAACATTGGGTTTAAAAATCAAATTAAAATTTTGTTAATTTTGCACAAAATGAAAATGTAACTTCGCCAAAAACAAATATTTAATAATTTTAAAATGATGAGTATTCTGTACATAAAATTATGCTCTGAACAACTTTACTTAGATAACAGAAGTAGGTTACCTTATAAGAAAAATGGATTATCTACATCAGCAAATTTATAATAGCGTAATCTTACATAAGATCTTACGAACCGTAATACAAGCAAAATATTACGTAATATATTTCGAAATATTTCGAAATATCAATTTTTGAAATATTATGAAAGTAATTTCGAAATATTTCGAAATATATTACGAAATATTTCGATCCCTTTCAAAATATTTTAGGACTAGAAAACCAAGCTGGATCAGTAGATCTGTAACCTGGATCGCGCATTAGACTGATTTTTCGAAATAGATCGAAATAGTTCGATGATGTTCAAATTCTGTACTACAAGATCAGATTAGATCTTTTGTTTATAATTAAATCTTCTATTTTGTTTTTTTTCGCTTTTTTATTTTCATTCCTTTTCGGTCCTTTTTGTTTTATTTTTTGTTTTCGTTTGTTTTTTTCAATTTTTATTTATTTATTTATTTTTTAATTTTTTTTTTTATTTTTATTTCGGCACTTTACAAGAAAACAAATACTTTTCGAAACCTTGCGCATACCAACTACAACTTCTGACACATTCAAGAACACACCCCAGCAATTTCTAAATTTTCAAGAACGCTTCTTTGAAGAAATGGTCACAAGTTTTCGCAAGTTTTCGCAAGTCTTTACAAGTTTTTGCAATTTCGCTTCATTTATTTTTTCGTGTCGTGTTTTTTGTTTTTGTTTTTTTTTGTTTATTTTTAAAATTTTTATTAATTTATTTTATTTTGGCACTTTGTGAGAAAAACAACAACTTTTCAAAACCTTGCGCATGCCAACTACAACTTTCAACACTTTCAAGAACACATACCAGCAATTTCTAAATTTTCAAGAACGTTTCTTTAGAGAAATGTGCGCAAGTTTTCGCAAGTTTTTGCAAGTTTTGCAAGGTTTTGTTTCATTTATTTTTTCGTTTCGTGTTTTTGTTTTTGTTTTTTTTTGTTTATTTTTAAAATTTTTTTATTAATTTATTTTATTTCGGCACTTTGCGGGAAAAACAACCCTTTTCAAAACGTTGCGCATACCAACTACAACTTCCGACACTTTCAAAAACACACCCCCAGCAATTTTTAAATTTTCAAGAACGCTTTTTTGAGGAATGGGTGAAAGTTTTTGCAAGTTCTTGCAAGGGTTCGTTTCAATTTTTTTTGTTTCGTGTTTTTTGTTTTTGTTTTTTGGTTTATTTTTAATTTTTTTTTATTTATTTTATTTCGGCACTTTGCGAGAAAACAACAACTTTTCGAAACCTTGCGCATTCCAATGACGACTTCTGACACTTTCAAAAACGATAGAAAACAAAAAAGCGAAGATAATAGCTAACTATAGGGTGAGCAAAAATAAGTGTGTAGGGCTAGTTTTTTGTATATGGTAATAGAATTAGATGCAACAAAAATGAAAATAGTTTAAAATATTTGTAATAATGTAAAAATAATACGTAATATATAATAAAGTATATAATATTACCGTAATTAAAAATATATATTTAATAAATGTAAAATATAATATATAGTAATAAATAAAAAAATAAAAATTTTATATTAAATTGCGAAACTGTGCGAAATATTGCGAAAACCTGTAAAAAAGCATGATTATGTGAATATGTATATCATTTATTTATTTTTTAAAACTTTTTGAAAATTTGCGAAAATTTGCAAAATATTGCGAAACAATGCGAAAATATCACAATATTACCTCTTGCGCGCATTAGTTTATTGATCTGCATGAGTACGCGACCCCTGTAGGGGAGGGTAATTTGCGTTGTTTTAGTCTATTTCGCAATATTTCGCAATATATTTCGAAATATTCTGAAATAATGACTATAATATTACCGTAATATAACGTAATATATTATGTAATAACCCGTAGCAATCGTAAGATTTTTGTAATGTTACGGGCCGTAATATCTTATAATATTACGTATATATAATTCGCTGATGTATGTACTAATCGAGGTAGGAACGTCCCGAGTGCCCTGAGTTTGTAGATCGATACACAATTTATTAATGTTTTTTTTTATACGTTTTACAATACTTTTTTCGGAAGCTCAGGTAGATTATCTCTTCTGTGAACCCACAAAGCGTATTAAATAAAACTTGAAGTTTTTGTGCTGTATTATAAGAATATCAGTTGAATCCCTCTGAATCCCTCGTCCTTCGTGCTATATTTTACCTGTAGAAGTTATAAGTAAGTTACAATCTCTATGTTGACAAATTTCGTTTGTTGAACAAAAAAAAGGCAAAAAAAAACTTCAAATAATAGTTAACAGCGATAGTGTAGGAGGAAAGAATTAGTTATTTTTTTTTTATTATATACGTGTTGTATAAAATCTTTTAGAAAATCGAAAATCATGAATAATATTAACTAACTATGTAATTTATTATTATTATCACTATAGGGATTTTTAAGATACGATAAGAAATTATGTATAATAAGTATTAGAATTATAAAGATCTCTTATAAAAATAATAGCTGTTAGAATATTGTAAAATATTAGAAATTTGAGTAGACGTAGAATTAGATGTAGAATTAGATGTAGTATTAGATGTAGAATTAGATATAGAATTAAACATAGAATTAAACGTAGAATTAGATATGATTATTATTATTATTATTGAAGTTTTGTAAATAAATGAACCTAAATACTATAAAAAATTAATAATTTTATTTAAATTAATAAATATATGCATGCTTATCTAAAAAAAAGTAACATTTAACAGCATTTACTTTAAACTTCAGCTATAAACTTTAATTAAATTTCGTTCTTTTCATTTTATAAAAATGTATGATCTGATTGGTTAATCAACATGTGATATTTTTCACATGATTAAAATTTATGATTTTAATTGGCTAAACTAATATGCATGATCGGGTTCATCATTTCCTTATTTGGGACGTTCCTACCTGTAATGTACTAAAGTTAAATTTTTGGGGTTTTAATATAAAACTTCTTTTTTTATCAAGATAACCTACTTTAAGCACTTAAGCAAAGTTGCTTAGTATGCAATTTTACTTGTATTTAAAGTTAAAATATGTTTTTTTAGCATAAAAAATAGGGAAAAAAATATTTAAAAAAAATTTTTTTCTAACTTTGACCCTATTTTTTATCTAGTAGCCAAAAAATGCATTTTAACCTTAAATATAAATAAAATTGCATGCTAAGCAACTTTGCTTAAGCGCCCAAAGTAGGTTACTTTGATAAAAAAAGAAGTTTTATATTGAAACAGGACCCGGACATCTATGATATAGATTGTATCTTTTTTTAGCAAATTGGACCAAATTTGGTTAAAGTTCCAAATTTAAATTTGAGCAAATAAAATCAATTCGGATAATAGTCCTATTTTTAGTTTTGTTAAAATGGTCAGATTTTCGTATTATCATATTTATTTTTTGTCGAATTATTTCTTTTTGAGAAGGATAAGTATCGGAAAAATAAAAACATTAATAATTTGTAATGATCTAAAAAATTGCAAAAACGTGTTTTTTTAATTTTTTTTTATTTATTTACATTATTGTTTTTTATTTTTTATTTTTATAAAATTCAAAATAACTAAAAAAATGATAGCAGGAATAAAAGTGAATTTCTTGTTATTCCCATAATAAGAAATAACCAGAATTTACTTTTATTCCTACCATATTGCATATATTTATGTATGTACACTACTTTTATTTTATTTTATTTATTAACATATCAGGTATTGTTTTTTTAATTTTTTTAGCTTTTTTTCTTTTTTTGTCATTTTTTTTTATTTTTTTTTTTATTTAAATTTTTTTTTTTAATTTTAATAATTTTTAACTTTTTTTTAACATTTTTTCTTTTAACTATCGTTTTTTTACAATATTTTTTAAAATTTTTTTTTTTTGATTTTTTTTTCTTCTTTTATTTAATTTATTTTTTTTTCTTTTTTTTTGATTTTTTTTTCTGGACATTTTTTGTTTTTTTTAAACTTTTAAATTTTTTTTTTGTTTTAATTATTTTTTTGACTTTTTTTTAATTCATTTTAAAATTATTTTATTTTTTTTAAATAATTTTTTTTTAAATGTTTTCTTTTTTTAATCTTTTATTTTTTTTTTGTTTTATTATTTTTTTAATTTTTTAAATTTTTTTGTTTTTATTATTTATTTTAATTTTTTTTACTTATTTTTCGTTTATTTTAAATTATTTTTTTTATTATAGTTATTTTTTTTTATTATTTTTTTTAATAATTTTAAATTATTTATTTTTTATTTTTTTATTAATTTTTATTTATTTAATTTTTTTTAAATGTTTTTTTTTAATGTTTTTTTTATTTAATAAATGTTTTTTTTATTTAAAGGATTTATTTATATGTATCCTAAGGTACATGTACCCTATCATGTGAATTTAATTTTATACTGCATATTTAAATTTTGTGTAACAATTATAACAATCATATTTACATATGTTCTAATGAAATTTTATAAGTCAATATATATATAACAAAAATCTAAAACCAAGCTTACACAAAAAATACTAAGCTATATATATCAAAAACCCCATCCCAAAGCTTAATATAATGAAATTGACCCTAACCCTAACCTTTAGGACTTATAGTTATTTTAAGCCTTATGATTTGGTGCAGTCTCACAAATATTACAGCATTTACAAAAGGGTTGTCTGTGCATGCTTTAATATCATGAAAAATTCCTCTATATCTGTCATGACTTCTATTACCCTAACTTTAATATTCATAGAAATGAATAATTAACAAAACCAATGACAAAATTTCTTCACAATGGCATCACAAAATACAAAGATGCGACAAAAATCTCAAGCGAATTTATATTTCGACAGCTTCACTACCTGAATATTAGAATTTATCATTATCTTCAAAAAAACCTATGTTCAATCATAATCTAGAAAAAGAAAAAGAACCGTTAATAAATTATATTCATAACAAAACAACAATGCTTCTAAAAAACGGAATATAAAGCTATAACCTGAAGCCGATACCTAATATACAAAAATGGAATGAAAACGTCTAGAAAAACTAAGTATAAGTAAGCATTTTTAAAGTCCAAAAAACTAACTAAAATATTATACTCACCTGAAATTTAAAGAACCTAATGTACAGCGTAATAAAAATTCTAAAAATACTTAAGAATGTTAATAATATGTTCAAAAACTGAAGAATAAACAGATGTCCATACTCTTCTGAATTCTCAAAACTGGAATATACACAATTCATACCCAAGAACAGAATAAAAGCTCAAAAAGTTCTTGAACACCTAGAAAAAAAATGTGTCAGTAAACACATTCAAAAACCACAATGATGAACAAAAGGTATTTTACTCTTCTGAAGTTCCTAATACAAAATGTATACCAAGAACAGAATGAAAGCTTAAAGATCTTGAAAACACCTGACAAAAGAACTATTAGTAAATTTGTTCGATGAATAAATGGTATTTTATTCTCCTAAAGTTTCTGATATCAGAATATACATCCAATAATGGAACAAAAGTTTGAAGACCCTTGATATCTCCCAGAAATCAAAGATAAAAGCATTAGTAAATGCATTCAAAATCCAAAACAGAAAACACCTGGAAAAAAAGTATTAGTAAATGTGTTTAAAATTCAAAATAACGAACAAACGATATTTTACTCTCCTGAAAAATATATGCCCAATCACGGAACAAAAATTTGAAGGCCCTTAATAACTCCTGAAAAAAAAGACAGAAGCATTAGTAAACGCGTTCAAAATTCAAAACAACGAATAAAAGCTATTACTCTTCTGAAGTTCTTAGAAACTAGTGGAATACTCTAACAACACACAAATAAAGGCATTACCAATAGCACACAACAGACAGAGTGCAACCAATATATTACAAACAACAACAAAATTTATAACACCGGTGCCACAATAGACGATGTAAAATTGGTAGAAACACAAATGACGGCCCAACTGTGATCCAAATAAAAAAAACAATTAAAAAAGCAAGGTAAGCATGACAGATGTTCTAGTTAATGCATGAAGGTTATACAAGATTTTGCATATCAAAATCATAGGGACGGGAGGTGTATCATATGACTGTACATAAAAAAAATCAGATGTTCTTTACAAAACTTTGCCAGGTCGTTTGTTAGGTACATTGCAAGAGAATTGTGGTGACCCATCATTGAGATCATCGGATTCGCAGGACTTTTATTAGAGGTAGATTTTATATTGGGTAATAATAGGTAATATGTAAATGAACTTAATTTTTTTTTTTTGCTTCAGCAACGACTTAGAAAGAGGTTAGTAGCTTTAACAGTATTCATGCAGAGATTGCATTTTATTGTTCCTTCTAATGGTACATATTTACCAATTCTCTATTTTATAAATCTCTGCTACTAGTCTAGACGAAGTGTCTAGTGCTTCCTCTATTTTCTCAGAAACTTCATCCGCGCCCTCCTCTACATCATTTTCGTTATCGTCAAGATCTTCCTTCATGAGTTTATTTTCTCCTTTTTCAATTTGTTTTAGAAATGAATTAACATTTTCAAAAATCTCTCTCTTGTAGTATTCTTCGCAGTATTTACACTTTTTATTATAACAAGCATCATGATAGCTGTGACCACAAACGTATACCATACTGTTATCATCGCTTAATGGAAGACCACAACAATCACATAGTTCAGGGTGTAGTGAATGAGATGTACTATACGCCATTGGTAGGTATCGTAGATCTACTTCTTCTTTCAGAGTAGCTAGTTGGTATATTTCTGGGGTCTTTTTTTTTTCTTTGGTGGAGGTTTTTTTGGCAGAGGCTTTGGCAGGGGTTTTTTTGGTGAAGGTTTTGTTAGTAGCTTTTTTTTGGACAGTTTTTTTTGTACGTTTATTTTCTCTGCATTCTCTGTAGCTTTTTTGTTGGGGTTTGGAATGCTTTTTTCACGATTATGAAATACTTCTTGAAAATATTGTAATAGAAAAAAGCCATTTTTCATATAAGAAATCAAGAGTTGTAGCATTATACAGATATTGTCGTGTTTTACAATACGTGTCTTTAAACACAGGATCATGATCTATTATGACATATGCTTGCTTTATAATATTTTCTGCTGTTGCATTTTTTGATGTATTGGCACGAATTCGACTGTAGGTGTTTTCTATATAAAAATTCGTTAAAACTAGTCAAATGATTTTTTATAACATTTAAAAAAGGATGATTGTTATCATTTCAATAGAATAAATCGGACAAAAACATAAGGGGGCCTTATTATAGTTCTTTCGTTTCCATCACAGAGTGAAGGTCCAAATACAAAAGACGGTCTCTACATATTTGTTAACTCGATCGAAATAGAGTAGTATAGATTTCGAGTGTCGACAGAATTATATTATCAAGTAAGTTGATTAACGTTCGATACTCGATATCTTTGCATACTTTTCCAAATTTTTTTAAAATTTTGTCCTTTATTTTTAGCCAGCCGTTTCGTGTGAGTTCCAATAGAAGGTTTATCCTCTAGGGTCGAGGTTTCTTTGCCAATTTTTTTTTTCAAAATACGTAATGAAACATTTTTTCAAAAAAAAATTAGTAAATTAGTATAATGTGTTCTCTGCTATTTAACGATAAATGAAGTGGGCCCAACATGGGTAAAAATGATTCGATTTGTTGTGGAATAACGAAATTTAAATTCGTTGTTTTTTGCAAATGTAGCAATTTTCTAATAAAGAGCTGGCCGGGTCAGTCAGCGNTTAAAACTAGTCAAATGATTTTTTATAACATTTAAAAAAGGATGATTGTTATCATTTCAATAGAATAAATCGGACAAAAACATAAGGGGGCCTTAACAAAATTGATTTTGTTGTTTTTTGCAAATGTAGCAATTTCCTAATAAAGAGCTGGCCAGGCCAGTTAGCAACAACAGGTGCGACTTTTCCATCTAAATGCTGCGTTTTACTATTTATTAAAAGAATAATATTCAATGCATTAAGATAATTTTCTACAGAATGCAAGTGTTGTTTTCTAAATCCTACGGCTGAAGTCCCCTCATTGACCTCTCCTCCTTACGTTCTACAATGTTATCGGTGTAACTATGTATTGTTAGCGTTTCAATTAGATCGAATATATTGATTATTAAACCTTGTGAAATTTTATACGATTGATTGTCCGTATATAAAATATCGAAAACCCCGGTATATACATTTATTAAATATCAGCAGATTTTTGACGCTTCAACGTTTTCCGGATTATGCACAGACACTCCGTTAAATGTAAGTTGTACAGAAAAATGTTCGATTACTAGTTTGGCTACACAAGTAGCAAAATGATTTGCAGTTGAAGTTGATACAGTATCAGGTCTATGATTTTCGTAGATTGCATGATAATCATCAATATTGTAAACATGAAATAAATTTTTCTATTTATATAAAAATATACAATTTAAATTTTATTAATTAATAATAAATATATACTAAATATAAATTTACATTTACATTTTCAATAAAATGGTTTTCAATTTTAGTTGAATGTTTTTTTTTAATTTGTTTTCGATATTTCTCCACAGTTTTAGCACACACCGAATATCCAAGAGTTGACATCGTGTTAATTGCCTCCCATGTCACCCCCGATGCCATTAAATATAACCCAACCTCTAGCTTGTGTTGATTTACAAATTTGTTGCACAAACTTGCTAACATATAGCATAAGCCAACAATTAACTTTTTTGATTCGTTTACATTATAAGCAGAGCATTCTTTTGGAATAATTGCATTCATAAGATAATTAAAAAACCCTTTAAGTTGTGGATTAGTAGCTTCGATCATATGTTCGAATTTTACTAGATCTAGTTCCAAATTAGCACCCTCTATACGTTGTATTTGATATAATGCTTTTGTTAATATTTCTATATACGAAGCAAATGTTGATTCTTCTATTTAAATTAAATAAAACATTAAAACATAAAAAAAAAATAAATAAATAAAATAAAATAAAACTTATTACCCGTATTATTATTTGATACAGGTTTAATTGTTTCTAAATTTTTTTTCGATTGTATATTTTTTTTCATGCCTTCATTGGTTTCTATCAGCTTCTACAATTTTACAGTAATGTGGGTGACAAAGTTGTTTTCCGATTACAAGGTAAGGGTATACTTCCAGCATTCATTTCTTGTAACACTTTTCATATGCAAGCTCCATAAATTTACGATACTTAACATTAGTATGGGTACAGTTAATAATTGAGCAGGGGCCAAGATTTATTGTTGTCATTTCACGCGACATCAAAAAATTTTTTTTTTGTGCAAAAATTTTTTTTATAAAAAATGTGGGTGATGGGGCACCACTAGTACTTTTGTTTAGCCAATCATCATTATAAGGTGCATTATACTCATGATTAAATATTAACTAATCACATTAATGATCTGCATGATCTGCATAATCTGCCTTGGCCAATTAAATAGAACCTCTGTCATGCTAGCAAGGTAGGTATTGTTTATATATCCCGTGATTAAATTATATTACACAAGATCTAGAGTATAAAAAATTTTAGTATACCCTTAGGGTACATATATATTAATTCTTAAATATTTTTTTAATTTATTAAATTATTTCTTTTTTTTATTATAACGTACTTTGTTATATATGATTAGCCAATCATTTTTCAGAATGGCAATCATACAGTATAAATAAATTTTTTTTAATTTTTTTTGTTATAATATTAAAAGTCGTTGTTATTGAAGCCTGAGATATAAAATAATACTAGAACTGTACTAAAGATAAGTTCTAGTTTCTTTTGCTTTATTTGTTTATTTATTTTATTTATTATTATTCACTTTACTTTTTTTTTATTTTAGGCTTGTACTTTGCTAGAGTGCTGAAATTGGATGCTAGAATGTAGATGAGGATGCCGTTGGAGCTGTCGCTAGAGCCGTCATTAGAGATGGTCACTTTCGCATGATTGCATGGCTGCATGCATATTGCATGAATGCTGCATGCTGCATGAAATTTTTTAAAATGCTGCATTTTGCCCATAACAAATTTTATCTAACAAATAATATATAAAGTACATTTAAGATAAAAACTAATCTAAGGCTAGTACTCCATCAAAAAATTCAAATTTAAGCATCTTTTTTTCAAATGTTAAGTAAAATAAAAACAATTCTGCTAATTTAATATATTTTTAGGCGCTAAACATGTTTACTTAGTGCATTAAGTTAGAATTAATTAGTAAAATTTTTGAATAATAAGAGTTTATGGAATTTTATTGATAAAATTCTATAAACTCTTATGATTAACAAAATTTTACTAATTAGGGAAGTGCAGTAAATTATGTGATTAGAGTTTACATAGGTCCTGACTCCCCTAGTGATAGGACTATTGACCAATCAAAAAATTATAATATTTAAAAAAACGCAAAAACATCTTTGATCTGAAAATAAGCCACCCATAATCAACAAAAGTTACTACATAGTAAAGTCTAAATTTTACTAAGTAAATTGATTAAAATTACTTAAGTAAACTTATTCAGCAGGTCAAAATACACTTACTATAAAATTTTTATAAGTATTGGAAAATTTTTTATTAATTGACTTTTGATTTTTACATTCGACAGAAAATTAAAATTTTTTAAAAAAATATATTCGCCCCACAATCGACAAAAGTCACTACATAGGTAAGTCTAAATTTTACCAAGCAAATCGATTAAAATCACTTAAGTAAACTTATTCAGCAGATCAAAAAACACTTACCACAAAATTTTCATAAGTATTGGAAAACTTTTATTAATTGACTAATTAAAATTTTTTAAAAAAATATATTCAACAAACATAATTAAAAGTTAAATAATAAAAAAAAATTTTTTGTATAGATGCAGGTTGCATTAATGCTTGCATGCTGCATGAATGCTGCATTTGCATGAAATTTTTTAAAATGCTGCATTTTGCCCATCTCTAGCCGTCATTAAAGCCATAATAAACTATATTTACAAATTGTTAATTTAACATGTTGAGTGAAAAACGAAGAATTACATTGTTAAAACTGTTATAAACTATATACTTACAAACTGGTGATTTAATACGTTGAGTGAAAGAATGAAAAAGTACGTTGTTGGAGCCGTGATTCAGCAGGTTTTTTTTACAATTTTTTTGGCAAGTTTTTTGTGGTTTTTTCATAGATTCATCATTTTTAGTTGAGTTCACAATAGGTTTTTCGTTGGTTTTCATGTATCTCTATAGCGTTGTGTCTTTATAGCATTTGTGTGATGGTTTCTTTATGGTAGTTGCAGTGTCTCTATAGTGATTGATCAAAAATAGAATTAGAATTAAAAATTGGGTTTGAATTAGTGTTTATTGAAAATAGTTAGAAATCAGATTAAATTAGATTAGTGTTTTAGTTGAAATAAGGTTAGAATTAAGGGAAGTGCAGAAAATCACGTAATTTTTTAGGGAGGGTGGAGGGTCCCCAAATATCACGTCCTATATATATATAGCATAAATAGCCAATCATATTGAAGAAAATCGATTTTTAGTTAATCACAGATAGTTGCTACATAGTAAAGTCTAAATTTTACTAAGCAAATCGAAAAAAATCGATTAAGTAAACTTATTAAGCAGATCAAAATACACTTAACACAAAATTTTCATAAGTATTAGAGAACTTTTTATTATTTAACTTTTAACTTTTACGTTCGTCGAATATATTTTTTTAAAAAATTTTAATTTTTTTGTCGAACGTAAAAATCAAAAGTCAATTAATAAATAATTCTCCAATACTTATGAAAATTTTGTAGTAAGTGTATTTTGATCTGCTGAATAAGTTTACTTAATCGATTATTTTCGATTTATTTAGTAAAATTAGACTTTACTATGTAGCGACTTTTGTCGATCGTGGGGTAGCTTATTTTCAGGTCAAAGATGTTTTTGAGTTTTTTTAAATTTGATTGGTCAATAGTCCTATCACTAGGGGGGGAGGGGGGTCAGGACCTATGTAAACCCTAATTACGTGATTTACTGCACTTCCCTAAATTATTGGTTCGAATTGGTTAAAAATAGAGTTAGAGTTAAGTATTGGTTAAAATTGATGTTTTAGCTAAAAATTGGATAAGAATTAGTAAACTATCGACCTAGATTTCTTTCTTTTTAGAAAAATGCTAGAGACTAGAGCAACTAATGCAGGAATATACTTTATGTAATTTATACTAATTACTGTGGTATGCAAGGGTCAAAAGGGATACTATTATTTGGCAGTATTTTGTAAAGAGGCTTGAGGATTTGCAATTACAAAAGAGGCCACAATTAATAGTATATTGAAAATACTAAAAATTGTATCAGTTGTATTTCAGTGAAGACACACTACTTCACTTATTCTTTATTCAATAAACCAGAGATTCTTCACTCTGCTTTTTAGCAAAGGAAAAAAAACCTTGAGTATTTATACATGTTTGTCCAATATAAATAAATACAATAAGAAATAAAGAAATCTATATAATCAATATATTGATATATGCTAATACTAAATATAATGAAATATAATAAAGATAATAAAGATAATAAATATACTACATATATTCTAAATATCAGCAATTTTAGATATATAAATTATAACTATCAAAACTGTTATGTTTCAAATATCTAAAATATCAGATATATCTGATTAATTCAAATATCTAGGATAATCAAAATGTCTGATATTTTGGTGTTACAGATGATGCAGTATTGATTGTCCAATAAGATTTAGGCACAGTAGGACGTTTTGTAAGGACCAATCATTTAGTTTTGACTAACTTGGGCTAGAACAGTCCAATCGGGATGATTTGGGTATTATTCAAAGCTTGCATTGAAACAGTCATGATGATGGTAGTTTGATCAAATTCTGATCACTGGATCAAAAGTTATCGCTATTATATATTTCATATGCTTTTTATGGGTCTAACAATGCATTATAATAAATACAAAAAATAAAATAATAATTGTATTAGTACTATATATAATTAATTAGTCCGAAGCGAAGCGGAGAACTCTCTATTTTTACGAAAGAGTTTGATCAGCAAATGTTTGTCTGTCCAGCCCCATCATGTGATATACAACCAATCACATTCAACTGATTGACAAAAACAACGTAATCAACTTATATTGCTGTATTAATAATATCAGATATATAGTATATTTATACAGTATATAGTGTATATATTAAATATTGGCTCTGGATTAGTGTTACAAGCCGGCTGAAGCAGCCGCGGCTAAATCGGCTTAGCCGACTAAGCCAGCTGATGCAATATGATCGGCTGGCTAATATGGCTTAAGATCACATGATTACTATAACATAATCTAGGCCAGAGTGTTTAATGCTGAGTAATTACATGTAATTTTACGTTTCAGAAAATTAAATTTTCATCACAACATACATAAAGTACAGAAGTAACAGAGTTACAATAATTCGGTCAGTATTATTGCATTATTTGATTTGAATGTACGATCCGAATTGTGTGTTCAAAATTATTTAATGAATCTTACTCAAAATTACACAAAGTTACGTAATTGACATCCCTACTTAAGGTTGCGAAAAAAAATTAAGTAAACCTCCGATAATTTCTGATAGCCATTGACAGCCGTTTAGCCGATATTTTTATCAGCTGGTTAAGCCAGCCGATAAAAACCTTACGGCTTGTAACACTACTCTGGATTAAAGTTCGAGGCACGGAGGCACGGGCATGCCTTTCAGCTGTTGGGCATGCCCTAGTCATGTGACATAAATGTCATATCTGATTGGCTGAAACTTTGGTTGCGGACTGTATAGCACAAATATTGTCAACTTCGCAAATCGCAGCCAAATTTTGATCTCCAAGTAACCATTGGTAAACCAGTTGTAAACCAGTGAAAAAAGCACCATTTAAGAATATGAGACCACAATATTTTCGGTAATAGGTAGGCTAACTTCCTGTTTGACTAATTATACTTAAAATTAAATCACAAGCAAAGCCATGAACAACAAATAGTTGCTCATCAAAAAGTCCTAATTGGAACTCTAAGAAAAGTCCGCCGGGAGTATGGAGACATAATTAAGGCTCAAAAGCGTGCTTTGGAATTAAAGGTTAAAGAGGTAGAGGACAAGAAGAAAGAAATAGAAGGAATAAAGAAGGATGGATGAAAAAAGATAAGTGGTTACGAATTCCAATACTTAAAAATCGTATCCTTGTTGAGAGTGAGGAGTTTTTGTTGTTGTTATTTATATTTCTTCGTGTCTATCTTTCCTCACCTTCCATTCGCTTGCTTCACTACTTCGTCGGTTGGAGTTAGTTAAAAACTAAGTGGTTGGTCTAAGTCCGTGATTTGATGTCATTGTTCGAAATAATATAGTGGCTAGTATAGTTGGAAGAATCAGAAGTGTAGATAGTCAAGCAACATCAGAAAATGGAAAGCAATTGTTTGATATTTTTTTATACAAAAAAGGCATGCCTATAGACACGAGGGCATGCCTCAACTCATGGCATGCCCTCAGAGGCATGCCTAATTGTTTACCCGTGCCTCAAACCCTATTCTGGATATACAATGCTGTACATTTATCTAGTTATATATAAATTATATGATATAAATATATATATTTTTTTTAAACCAGCGGCCCTGCTTTTATTATAGAAGGTAGTATATAATACATTATTCTAGCTACAGTAAGTTATAAGTGCTACACTACAATTTTCCGGCTACTCGCTAAAATCCTTTTAAATATAATAAAAACTCACTCGATACCAAAGTACCCAGGTGCGACCTGCCATGACAACTAGTTCTTCTCATACAGAGGCCCGCAACTCACTGCAAGTTATCCCTGTACTCACTGAATAGCTGCTATTAGCCTTGTCAAGACCGTCTTTTTCTTTAAATCCTTCTCACCTAGCTTCAAAGGTAGAATGATTTTACTCAAAATCTAACATAAAAGAAAAAATAAATTTAAATCGAAGTATAAAGGGGAGTAAAAAAAGGGGTATGCTACTAAACCTAAATGAGATGCCAAATACAATCAATTAAAGTAAAAAAAAAACAAGATGAGAAAAACAAAGAAAAGACTAATCTTGACAGATATAGAAAAAAACGTAAAAATATAAAAATTATATACTACTACAGCACAGATCTACTCATATAGGAGCATCCATAAATAACATTATGCACCCCTCATAGTAGCGCTTGGCCCCCTACTAGGGTACGTAAAAAAAAGCCCAGTTTATTTTTAAATTTTTGAAGCCTATAAAAACAATATTATACTATTAGTACTTAAGCTGAAATTAGTATATATAATTAGTATGATAAATACACTTTACTCCAATAAGATTCATTTGTATCTCTCACATGCCTACAGCCAGTAGCAAGTCTTCAAAGTCAGATGAATCAGGCCGGGCCGGGCTTAGGCCTGGTTCATCTGACTTTGAAGACTTGCTACTAGCAGTAGATCTGTAAGAGATACAAATGAAGCCTATTTGGTGAAAGTGTATTTATCATACTAATTATATATACTAAATTTAGCTTAAGTACCAATAGTATAATATTGTTTTTATAGGCTTCAAAAATTCAAAAATAAACCGGGCTTTTTTCTACATACTCTACCCTCTACTATATAAAAAATTTTTCAAAATCCGTATGTTTATATATAAAATTTTACAAAAACTTGGATATATTGTGACACAGTAATCCGATTTGGATAATTTAGGTACCATTCGATTCGTCTCAGGGAGATGAATCCAATTATACCAAAATAATTTCATTCGGATTACTGGATCAATAGTTATTTACAAAAAACTATTAATTTTATTGTCATTTTATAAGAAAACATAATAACCAATAGTATTTGGCCAATAACTTTTGATCCAGTAATCCAAATAAAATAAAATTGGTACCATTCGACTCCTCTCACTAAGACGAATCGAATGGTACCAAAATCATTAAATTTGGACCACTGTATCAGTTTTTAGACGATTTTTTTTAAAAAAATTGCGTTATATTTTTTTGACCCTCCCCTTACTTAAGAGAAAAAACGTTATATTTTGTCAAACCCCTCCCCCCTCTTGTATAACGTTATTTCTGGATGCCCCCTATATTATATGTACATAAAGAAAAAAAAGCAAAGAAAAAAAAAAGAAAAAGCACACAATAAAAACAGTAAAGTTCGCCTCGTAGCAAAGTTTATAAGAAATTTCTTCGAGCGGTTCAAAACATCTCTGACATGTCATTTACTGTTTACATCGTAGCTAATGATCTACTCATGACATAGACACCAAACTGGTAGGTGTTCCCGATTTGGTAGAAGTAAATACTGCTAATCTTTTGAAGGAGGTAAGCCAGAATGCCCACTTTGTTGAAATTTCAAAATACCAAAGGAGCGAGAGGGGAGTACACCAACTTGTAGAGACTTGAAAGAGTTACGCTATACAGAATATAATATCTAACCAAGTACTTTTGTATGTTTCCATATCCAAAAACCTTGACAAAAACTAGCTACTACTTCTTCGCTTGGTAGTTTTTTAGACTTCTGCTAAGAGGCCTCGCTTAGATGAGTCCTCTTTTTCAACTCTATTTTAGTAACGCGGGTTGGAGCCACCCGGGTCATCCGTGGGTGGGTGGGTGACCCAGGTTGGGTTGTAGCAACCCGGGTGGAATGGGTGGGTCAACGCGACGGGTCAACCTGGGTTGACCCGTCGGGTTCGAGGTAGCAGGGCGAGCTTTAATTCTGATTCAGCTCTAGAATACGTTATGAAACTCTATTATGAGGTCACGGGATTTGGACTTTAATACAAATTCACTTATCGGGAGGTTATCAGTTTAGGAAATTACTACGATAACACTTCTACTCTAATTTCGAAGGTTCATATCAGCTAATTTGTGGAATTGGGCCTTTTTGTAGATCCCTCAAATTATAATAAACCACAACTTATGATCAATGTCGTTATTTTTCAAAAACCATAATTTCTACATAATATAGGCATAAACCTTACAGTATAAGCTTTGCCAAGGAAAAATGAGACTTTCGAACTTTTAAATTTATTAGATTCAGCTCATAAAAACTAGCCAGTAATATATATGAGCTAAATTATAAATAATAAAATTAAAGTCCGAAGTCTCATTTTCTTGAAGAATAAGTGCTAAAAAGAGATCAAGTTGAAAATATTTTTTTAGTTTAAACCTATTCAAATGAGTATTTACCACTATACAATTCCTCTTGTTTGGCTTCATATAATTAACCGGTGTATTCAATTCGAGTTTATAAATTTAGAATCTACTTAGGTAGGCTTGGTGTCGAATATGTGATCCTCAGAAAACAACACAAGGATGTACAAGTGGAAATAAGGATGTAGATGATTGCATTAGAGAATTTCAACTTAAAGCTACAGAATATGAAGATGTAATCGAGTGGATTCCTTTTAATAGATTAAATAACATTCAGAAAGCTGGAGAAGAATTTTTAGCGATCCGGATAGATGGTATATGAACAGTTTCATGTGCATATGATGATAAGGGAAATTTACAACCACGTTATGCTATTATGTAGAGTTGAGTATTGCATGGTTTTCAAGACTCTTTAAACTTTTTAAAAGAAGTAAGCTTATTATTTATTGTTTTTTGTATAACTTAAAAATGTATTCATATTCCATCTAATATAAGTTTAAAGATTCATGCGATTAATGAAATTAGAGAATAATAACCGTAAATCATATGGACTAACTCAATACAAAAATGAGTACATGTTAGTATTTGATGAATTTGGTTTTTAAAAGATCCTATGATTATGGAAAATGTGCAAATTGCAACTGGTATAACACATCCCTAGATTACTCAAATAACTGTCAAGGATCATTATACTCGACTTCAAAAATTAACTATTTTACTCTTTATACTAAAAGCCTTCATTGAATTTTTTAAATATCTGACTTGGGTCAAACGGGTAACCCGTGCACCTGAGTGGACCCGTCGATCAACCCAGGTGACTCGTGGGTTCACCCGTCGGGTGACCCGGATTGCATTTTTTTGAACGGGTTATATCACTATAACGACAGCTTTTGGTTCCATTGAAACCAAACACTCAGTGAATGGCCTTGAGCCCTAGCTGCTAAAAGTGAAGTTTTGTTGCATGTTATATATAATAACTGTATAGTTTTCATAGGTCAGCTTTCTTGAAAAATTTGGTGCGAGGGATCGTTGGAAAGAGATTTTTCGATATAGATATATATTATATATGCATATATATCTATATTATAATATATATTACATGATTGGGTACATAGATATAAACTCTATTAATAGTCTGCACAGATTTGTATTGATTTAATAATTTGTGCAGATTTTCAAAAAATTTTTCTTTGCAAACTACTGGCAGGGTTGAAAATAGTGATCCTAGTCAATCAAAATTTTTCGACCAACCGAGTCGATAAAATTTTATCGGCTTAGTCAGTTTAGTTGAAAAAATTTTAAATGAATTATAGTTTGCTACTGTTGAAGTACTATCAAAGTCCTATTGAAGTGCTGTTGGCTTTTTTCTAATAAATCTTATATAAAATCGCTAAGCTACTGTCGAAGTACTATTAAAGTACTGTTAGCTTACTTTTAATCAATTCTTTTATAATATATGCAAAGTTAAGAACTTATAAAATCTGGCTAGCCGATTTTAGAAAAAATTGACTGACCAGGTTGAAAAATCAGCTTAGCTGATTTTTTTTCAACTAGGATCACTAGTCGCAGATTTTGATAATTGATTTTTAAAAAATCTGCGCAGATCTGCAGTATAAAAACTTCACCAATATTTAATATTTAGATGAACATATAATTTATTCAGTTTTTTTTTTATTTTTTTACTTTATTATTATTAATAAATTTTAATAAAGAAAAATATATATAAATATTTAAATATTTCCTTTAATATATAAAAATTAGCTAGCATTTAATATTTAGGTGAGTATAGTAATTTATTATTATTTGTAATATTATCAATGACAAATCATGATTTGATTGCTAATAATAGCAATTATATGAATTTCTGCCCATAAATTAAAAATTATGTTTTCTCTAGAGATAATGCATAAACTTAGTTACAATCTATATAAATTTAGATGTAATAATTTAATTTTTAGCAAATTAAACTAAATTTGTATATAATAATTAAATTTTTAGCAAATTTACATGATTTTAGGAATAGCAAAACCTTCAAATTTATGCAGATCATTTATGATCTATATTAAAGATGTCTGGGGTTCTGCTATAATCATATACTTGCTAGCAAAACCCGAACAAATTCCAAACCTTTAAAAAGTAATTGCTGTTTGTAAAAAATTAAAATTAAATCAAACAAATGATTCTAAAATTTTATCTATAGCTATAAGAATTATGAAATTTTAAAATCATTTGTTTGATTTAATTTTTTACAAACAGCAATTACTTTTTAGGGGTTTGGGATTTGTCCAAGTTTTGCCAGCATATATATTGTCATGGGATNATAATAAATTAAATCAAACAAATGATTCTAAAATTTTATCTATAGCTATAAGAATATACTTGATTTATTTAAACAAAGATTATTAATAAAATTTTTGAGCTATGAGTTTGGCCAGATAGGTTTGTTCACTTTAAATTTACTTAAAGTGGACAAACCCAAAGGGTCTGGCCAAACTCTTAGCTCAAAAATATTTATAAATAATCTTTGTTTAAATAAATCAAGTATATTCTTATAGCTATAGATGATATACTTATGAAATTTTAAAATCATTTGTTTGATTTAATTTTTTACAAACAGCAATTACTTTTTAGGGGTTTGGGATTTGTCCAAGTTTTGCCAGCATATATATTGTCATGGGATAAAAATGTGATATTCCAAATATCAGATAATTATTTAAAGTACACTGTGCCATATTTTGGATGACAATCAATCATGCAAAATTGACAATACATAATTTACAATTATGATTAACAATGCATATCGGCAATTCACAATCAATCATGTATATAATTAATTATGCTTGCTCTGAGACAGGGACGATGATTTTATGCAGCAACAAACCATTAATTATGCATGCAACAAAAGTAAATTATGCGCCTTGATGCGCATACATTTTTATATAATTATGCGCTATTCTGCATCCAAAATTCACATTTTATGCACAATTATGCTAAGTTTTGCAGAGTTTTAGTATAGACCAGCATTCGGAATACTTTGGAACTTCCTCAAATTTTTTTTCTCACTTTGCTCGTAATTTGCATTGATTGATTTTCTATTCGGAACTTTCAGAATTGTACATAAAGAGTTAATTATGCAAAAATTACTTAATGGCAACATACTTTATGCAGTATTATGCGGTAAATCTAATGTATTATGCATTTTCAATCATATTATGCGGATTATGTGGTTTTATGTGAATTGCATAAAATCATCGTCCCTGCTCTGGGATTAGCTTATGCAGAATAATTTAGAAACTATTCAATCTATCATATAATATACAATATATGATAGCGTCATAAATAGAGTATTGTATGATTTTAATCTCGTAGTTTCTATAATATTCTATAACATTAGATTAGCGACTCCTATAATTTTTGTAAAGTATTGTATGATGTTAGATTGCTATTCCTATAATTAAAGCTTTGACTCGGGTTAGATAATAGTGACTCGACAGGTCAGATACTTAACCCAGGTCGTGACCCGGGTCAACAGGTCATGTGGACAATTGCAAAATTTTTTAAAATACCTATAGAGCTTTGACCCGGACGAGCCGTCCAGGTCAAAGCTCTATAGGTATTTTCAAAAAATTTTGCAATTGTCTGCATTCAGATATTGACCCGGGTTATGACCCGGGTCAACGGGTCATGTAGACAAACATGCACTTTTCAAATTAGGGAGATAATTGAATTCTATGAATCAAAAGGATCCTGTATATAACTATTGTTTTTTACAATATAACATGCAGGATCATAGAATTCCTGATTTGAAAGATCGATAAAGCCGGTATAACATTTTGATGTAATGACTCCTAAAAAGAATAGACTTCTTTAAATAGGAATCATATGCCAATAATGTTAAGCAAAAGTAGTAAGGTACGTACTGTACGTACGTATTTGAAGGATAATTGCTACAATTTTTTTTTTTTATCGAAATTTTTATTCACGAAGTAGTTATGGGTTGAATTAGTTAAAGCATTAGTACATTATCTAAAATCAGCTAAGGCTGATAATTCTATGAGAATTTTTAAAACCATCGTTATCACTTTTATAGAATTGGTGTAAAAAAAAACAACAACAATGGCAAATACATCATACCTGGGTTATGAGGTTTGGATTTTTCATTGTATGTACATACATATATATGAAGTTTCTAACGCCCAATTTATTTCTTGATTGCCTATAGTGTCTCCACCTGCAATATCATCATTATCGTTATAAATACATGTTTAAAAATTGTAAATTGACTCAAAAAAACAACCGTAAAACAACTGATAATCCATCATATTATAAAAAATCAATTAAAAATATAATTTTATCCTACGTAGAATAAAAATATTGTAATTCACTAAAATCTTGTAAGTACAGTATATCACGCATTTACTTTATATAAAATTTAGCTTAATAATGTTAATTTATTATAGCATTCAAAGATTTAATTCATCAAAAAACTAGATTTTTGAGTTAGCGAAGCAAAAAAAATAATAAACGATGAATATTTGGAAGATACGGCGTTAAACAATGAATATTTGGAAGATACAGCATTAAACGATGAATATTTGGAAGATACGGCGTTAGAACTTGAAGATAATATAGTGTTAGAGCCTGACAATGATATGGTGTTAGAGCCTGAAGATCATATGATATTAGAGCATGAAACCGTTGATTTAGATGGGCCAGAATTTGATGATACAGATGATAACGATGATTCATTTTGGTCCTCCATGTTATCACAAACTGGCAATCAACTTATAGTCAAAAAAAAAAAAATTGAAAGAACGGGAAGTAGTTTCGTTAAACCATTTTATGAAATAAAGTTAGTTAACAATTTAGAGTTTTGGTTTTGCCGTCATACATCTTGTAATCCATGCATCAAGTATCAAAAAGATGGTTCCACTTCGAATTTATGGTGTCATTTAAGAAATAGACATCATATTTCACAAGCTATAGTGGAAGGTGGTCGAGCAAAGGTTGTAATAAATGAAAAAAATAAATGCGATTTTTCGGTAACGTTAGAATCCTCTCAAGCAATGATAGTACAGGCATTTAACAAAGCAAAAAAATATGTGCTTACTAATCCGAAACAAAAAGATCTTGATCGTAACATAGCTGCATTTATCGTTGAAGAACTTCAGCCCTTTTCAATTATTCAATCACGGGGATTTAAGAGAATAATTGAAGGACTTGATACCCAAGCTAATGTACTTGGTTATGATCGTCTGAAGGAAATTCTTATTAATTCTGAGGATAAAATTCTGCAAAATCTTCGCGAATATGCACGTAATAGTGCTGAAATTAGTTATATTTCATTTACCATAGATATGTGGACGTCGAATAATGGCGATCCATATATTGGTCTTACTTTTCATTAGATTAATGATAGTTTTTAAGTGAAAGAAATGATCGGTAACATCTCGTATCTCCCATATCCCCATACATCTGAACGTCTTTTAAATAAAATTATTGAAATTTTAGATAATTTTCGCCTTAAGCATTTTACTGTTAGTGGTACAATCAATAACGGGTCAAATATCAAATCATGTTTAGAAAAACTAGGCCGAAAATATAGATTTTTTAAAATTCATTGTTTTGGTCATACTTTACAACTCGCAATTAATGATGCATTAAAAGAGTGTTTTGAAATTACTAACTTAATTAAAAAATGTAAAGAAGTTGTTTCGCATTTTAGTGGAAGCCCAAAGCAGAAGCAATTTCTTTTAGAAGCTCAAATAGAAATAGAGGACTGAGATAATTTTCTTTTTGTAGTTCGTGATGTTTCAACCAGGTGGAATTCGACATTCTATCTATTAAAATGGTTAATAATTCTTAAGCCAGCATTGTATAAATATAAATCGTTTTTAGTCGAAATTAGTGATAATAGTTCTCTAAAAAGTTATGAAGAAAAAGAACTATCATCAAATGAGTGGGAAAAAATAGCCGAGTTAGTTAAATTATTGCATCCTTATGAGGTCATTTCAAGAAAATTATCTGGTTCGCTTTCTCAAGCATGGTTTGCTATTAATTTTATTAAAATAAGGCTTGATAAACGATAGTAAATAATGTTAATATTCAGAAATTTGGAAGTTGTCTTCTTAAATCAATTCAAGAGCGATTTTCAAAACCAACAAAACCTATTCGACTTGCTGCTTTTTTCGATTCGCGAACAAAGGACATGCAAATATTTACAGAAAACGAAAAAGATCTAACTATTTCAAAAGCACGTATAGAATATCTTGAATTTGCTACTAACCATTATAGATCGGATAGTTTATTAAATACAGCACATAGTAACATAATGAATAACGAAGAAGATATTTTCTCTAATACTATAGTTCAAGATCATTCAAGTCAAAATGATAATAGTATACATAACCATAAATTCAATTCATATTTATCACTACCAAGGGTTCCGAGTGAAACAGGCATACTTCAGTGGTAGGCCTCAAGAAAAACTGACTATTCTATTCTTGCAAAACTTGCCCGCAAGTATCTTTCCATTCTGGCCATGTCGGTGCCATCTGAACGCCTTTTTTCTTCTGCAGGTCTTACAATTACCGAACAAAGAACAAGTCTTAATTCTCAGTTTGTCGAATCAATTTTATTCCTTAAAGCGGCTCTGAAGCAGGACCCCAAACAATACATATAGAGGTTATATTGAAATTTTGGCTAAAAAGGTTACTTTTTTACAAAAATGTTATATTTGAAAAGTAGATATTGGTCAAAAGGTTATATTTAAAAGTGGATAAAAGCTTTTAATGTAATATTATTAAAAGTGGATAAAATTAATAAGTTTTAAATAGACTATATTTAAAATTTGGATAAAAGAAGTTACGTGATTAGGGTTTATATAGGTTCTGATCCCCCTAGTGATAACTATTGACCAATCAAATTTTATAATATTTAAAAAAACTCAAAAATGTCTTTGATCTAAAAATAAGCTAATCCACAATTGACAAAAGTCGCTACATAGTAAAGTATAAATTTTACTAAGCAAATTGATTAAAATCATATAAGTAACTTATTCAGCAGATAAAAATACACTTACTATAAAATTTTTATAAGTATTGGAGAATTTTTTATTAATTAACTTTTGATTTTTACGTTCAACAGAAAAATTAAAATTTTTAAAAAAAAATATATTCGCCCCACAATTGACAAAAGTCACTACATAGTAAAGTCTAAATTTTACTAAGTAAATCGATTAAAATTACATAAGTAACCTTATTCAGCAAATCAAAATATACTTATTATAAAATTTTTATAAATATTAGAGAATTTTTTATTAATTGACTTTTGATTTTTACATTCAACAGAAAAATTAAAATTTTTTAAAAAAATATATTCGCCTCATAATTGACAAATGTTGCTACATAGTAAAGTCTAAATTTTACTAAGCAAATCGATTAAAATCGCTTAAATAACCTTATTTAGCAAATCAAAATACAATTACTATAAAATTTTCATAAGTATTGAAGAATTTTTTATTAATTGACTTTTGATTTGTACGTTCAACAAAAAAATTATAATTTTTTAAAAAAATATTTACTTCAATATTATTAGCTATTTAGACTATATATATATATAGAACGAGGACCCCCCTAAGAAATTACGTGATTTGCTACACTTCCCTAAAGAAAAAATTTTTTAAAAAATTTTTTTTTGAAAAAAATTTTTTTTTAAGAAAATTTTTAAAAAAGTGTTGTTATATTTGATAATTGGTTAAAATTTATTAAATATTAAAGCTTATATGTAAAATATGGTTAATTAGCTCTGATAAAAAGTGGATAAAATTTTAAAAAGTTTATATTAAAGCTAATATAACCTCTATATATATTGTTCGGGGTCCTTCTGAAGCTTTGGCCCGTCTCACACGTTTTTGGCTAAGTAATAAAATTTTATATCTAAAGGTTTAGAATCATTGAATTTAATAACCTGACAAACTGTTATTAATTAGACACAGATATAAACAGGCACTAAGTAGTCAAAAATAAAGCACTTACGGGTCTATATAACCATTTAAATTGAACTACGAACATATTTGAAAATTTGAACAGTAACCTGGATTATTTCTTTTCTAAAAAAATTTTTTTTTAATTCGTTTAAAAAAAAATAATAATAATAAACAAATATTTTTTCAAGAATTAGTAGGATATAAGGAATCTCCTGAAAATTTAAATAAATTTAAATAAGACATTAGAAATAATGTAATTATCATAACGAAATAAGTATTTCTTTAAATGTAAATAATTTTTTGGAAGTTTTTGATATTAGGGTGATTCAAACCTAATGCTAAGGGTTTCTGATTTCAAATTAATTAGTAATATAATTACTTGAAATCAGTACTTCGTAAACTTTATTTATTTTAATTTGTAAGCTTATTTATATACTAGCTGTAAACCCGTGGCTTTGCTACGGGAATTAGATTAATATAAATATTTTAAATTGTGTTTAAAGAAGTACGTAAAAACTGGATACAATATCAAGTAATAATAAGTAATTTTTATCACTTATATTTAAAGTTAAAGAAATACAGCATTTAATGCTAACAGAATGTTCCAAACCTAATATTACACAAAGTTACAGTATGAGAAGTATGATGTTCAGGTGATCTGAGTTGAAAATCAGAACCAATCAAATTTAATTTTATCTTATATTGTGTATCTCATTTGTTTATTTTATAGCGTTTATCTTAAGATATTTATCTACACCGATACCCCTTATTGAATCTATATGCGTGGTGTATTAGTATTGAGAGTTTGAAAAAACGGAATTGCTATTTAACAGGTTTGACATGTTATTAATAGTAAGGGGCAAGAAATTATGTTACACAAAGTTACACCACCTGCAGTATGCGGAAGTACAACGATCAGGTGATCTGAGTTTGAAATCAGAACAAATCAAATTTAATTTTTATCTTACCGGTATATTGTTTATCTCATTTGTTTATCTTATAGTGTTTATTTACACCGATGCTCCTTATATAATAGACTAGCTGTAAACCCGTGGCTTCGCTAGATTGCTAATATAAATATTTTAAATTGTGTTTAAAGAAGTTTTTTATCACTTATATTTAAAGTTAAAGAAATACAGCATTTAATGCTAACAGAATGTTCTAAACCTAATGTTACACAAAGTTACAGTATGAGAAGTACAATGTTCAGGTGATCTGAGTTGAAAATCAGAACCAATCAAATTTAATTTTATCTTATATCGTGTATCTCATTTGTTTATCTTATAGCGTTTATCTTAAAGAGTATTTATCTACACTGATGCTCCTTATAGAACCTATATGCGTGGTATATTAGTATTGAGAGTTGAAAAAACGGAATTGCTATTTAACGGGTTTGACACGTTATTAATAGTAAGGGGCAAGAAATTATGTTATACAAAGTTACACCATCTGCAGTTTGCGGAAGTACAACGATCAGATGATCTGAGTTTGAAATCAGAACCAATCAAATTTAATTTTTATCTCATTTGTTTATCTATAGCGTTTATCTCATAGTGTTTATCTACACCGATGCTCCTTATATAATAGATTAAGGATGCTTATTTCATCTCCGAATAACACCTATTTCATTATCTGATTTCAAAATTTCAAACCAGAAATAGGACTTTTTAAACTCCTACTTTTTTTTGAAATAAGTTAATTTTGAATCACCCTATTTTTAAGGAATAATCGTTAAAATAATTTACATCAGTGAGAAATTCTGCGTAATTATTTATTGTTATTTTGCTAATCACATGTAACTATAGAATTAAACAATGCAGTTATATGCATAATAACGCATTTATCCGTTTTTTATAATACAAATTTAGTAAATTTTACATATTTTTAATACTGACCCGTTTGACCCGGGTTAGGCCAGTTTTTGACCTGTGACCCGTTGAATTTCTAACCTGTACGGGTCACCCGACCCGGGTCAAAGCTCTATCTATAATATTTATAAGATATAAAAGAAGGTTATTTTAGCTTTGCTTCAGGCAGTAATCTTCGGATTATTATATAATTAAGTCTAAAAAATAAAGATATAATAAACTCTGACTATAATAATACACAAGTCACTTTTTATTTTAAATCGAGTTGAATTACCAAGTTATGCCTCTGGCAAGTTGTCTTTTTGTCAAATTTGTATTAATATTATTACAAAAGAGCTTTTTCTCCCTGTAACAATTAGTGGTGACTATGAGATACCAACTTTGTAACAGAAATTTTCAACTAAACTAACATATAAAATTAATACCAAACAGTTTTAACAATTTATAGAGATAATGGCAAAATCTCTCGAGGGCCAGAACGGGAGTATTACTGCTCTAAAAGAAAACAATCACATTAAAGTCAAAGGCTTCTACGGTACTAATGAAGAAGACCCTTTGAGTAGTTTGATGAATTTGAATGTGCCGCCGAAGCTAATAATTGAATTGAAAACTGCTAATTAAAAATTGTGTCTGGATATTTAAAGGGGACAGCTGCTGACTAGTATAAAAAAAATAAAGATAATATAGAGAGTTGGAAAACCAAAAATAAAGATAAAGGAAAGAGAAAAAAAAGTTTCTATTACTTGTTTGTAGAGCATTTTGCACTACCTGAATGGCAACATTGGTGGCAAATAGAATTGAACTCTTTAAAACAACAAGAATTCGAAAAAGTGAATATATATGCCGCAAAATTTAAAAGGTTGATCAGTTGGGTCAATTTAGATAAAGAATTGTCAGAGAGATTTATTATAGGGATATTTTTGAGTAGTCTTAAAAAGAATCACGGCACTTTCGTGGCTATTGCTGCACCTAAGGACCTAAATGAAGTGATAGTTGCAGAAAGAAGAGTAAAAGTAAGTAACTATTATGGACAATACCCTACTGAAATCCACGAGTTGTAGTCTAAACTAGAAAATGAATTAAGGGATTTTAAGAAAAGGATTGAGGCCGTGGCTATAAATTATGCCACTTTAACGGATAAAATTAAGACCATTAAAGGACAGCCCCAAAACAATTATTATTAGAATTCCGAAAAAAGAATTGAATATCATAACTATGACAATATAGATTATATGGCCCAACATTGTAGATCAAAAAAGACAAAATATAAATCCAAATCGAATAGAGATGAAGAAAACCTTTAATTAAGCCAAGAATTTTAATTTTGTGAAATCATAGATAATAATAACAGTATTGAGAGAGAAGTATATAATGTAAGAAGTAGATTTATTCCACAAAAAATTGGTAAGTGATCCACAAATCCTGATTGGAATGAAAAATTAAAAAAAAGGAAGGTATCCAAAGTTTGATTTTCAAAAAGAAACAAAAAAATAGTATTGACCAAAATCCTGAAGTAAAGAGGCCTAATATAACAAATAGGACAAAAGGAAGACATGTGCCATTAGTTGTAGATTCTTTTCTACCATATAACATCACTAAAGATATTTTAGTATTACCTACTACTGCCACCATAGGTCAAATGTTACAATTATCCAAACCAGAAAAGAAACTTAGCTCGGGTATTAAAATGATTATTACCAACTCGTAAAGCAAATTTTGTTAATATTGAAGAAAAATAATGTACTACAATAGCGCGATATTGTGTAAAGATCTAGAAAAGTCTTATTCTGGCAGTTTTGGACTCTGGAGCCATAGTAAGTATTATTTCACGATGACTATTTGACAAGCTACAATTGAAAATAGATGAGGAATCCACAACTATAGTAGTAACAGCACTGGGTCCAAGACAAGGATGTTAAATAAAATAAAGGATATAAAAATATAATTAAAAGATATTGTTGTTCTCATTACACTTTGTGTAATTGAATCACTGGAAGAGACATTACTATTAGAAACCGACTGGTTCCAGAAAACAAATGCTTGTATTTATTTTGACAAGCAAAATTAGGAAACCTTAAACATAGAGTGGGTGGAACAGCAAAAAAATTTGGCATGCTATTGGCATGCTAATTGCCTATAATTATGCCAGGATACCACCCTGGCATGCCATCAGCATGCCATATGATCATGTGATAAAAATATATGATTTTGATTGGCCGATTATATTATTTATATAAATATGAAATATCGAAATATCGAAATTAGTATATAGTACCTAGAATAAGTATTAGAATATAGCAAAAGTTAAAAGCAAAAAATAAAATTTTATTTTTAAAATAAATATTTTAATATTAAAAACTAGCTAATTTGAACCATCTAAAGAACTTGTAACCCATTTTTCGTGTATTAATCAAAGCCCTCCAATTATAGGTTAAAACAAAAACCCAGTTAATACTATAAGCATTCGTTATTGAATTTAACTTAAAAAAAAACATGTTTGGCTTGGCTTGGCTTGGCTAAAATATCATAGCCGAAGCTTAAGCCATGGTATCAACGGTAATATGAATAGAGCCATCCCTTAATCAATTTATTTGATAAGCAGAATTTGAGCTACATTTTGCATACAAAAAACTGTTGAAATAAGTGAAAATAGAAAATTCTTGATTTCAGGTACCTGAATAACAAGGTACAAATTTATCAGTCCCGATCTCATGGTAAATCAAATCAATTATTTTTGAATACAAATAATGTAATTAAAGACCATGGGATACAGAAGAAATAATAATAGTTGCACTGAACTTTGCCAATGCTCTACCAAGTAAATATCCAAAAATCGCGAATTCTTTATTTTTACTTTGTAATGCTCAAATAAAAAAAAATAAAAGCACTTCCAGTAATGGTATTAAAGCTATAAAGATAAGATTCAAATCATTAAGAAGGAAAGATATAATCAAAAGATGAAAGATGTAATTAGATAAAAAGCAATAAATTTTGTAAAAAAAAAGGCTGAAAAGTATAAAAAAAGCGAATTTGAACAATTAATAAAGCTAAATTGTTGTCAGGTTACAATTAATTTGATAAGATTCTCTTTATCTATTAATAACCATAAAATAGTGTTAGTAGTTCGTAAAAAAATAATAATATAGTGCAGGAACCCTTAAATCAACTAGTCCTATATATGCGGCCAAATTTTGGGTTGGGTCGGATTGGGTTAGAGCCAATAAAATTGCAGAAATTTTGCGAAAAAAAAAAAAAAAAAAACAAAAATATAGTATAAAAAAAAAATTTTAACTTTTTTAAAAATTTTTTGAAAAATTTTTTTATAATTCTGCTAATTCTGGCCAAAATTATAGCGCCAAATTTTACATTTATTAATAAAAATAGGTAACTTTAAACCTTTTCAGAAGTAGTTAAACTTAATAAATTAAAAAACTAATTCTATAGCTTTATTCTTAAAGTCTTTCTCTACATTTCTATAGAAAGAAAAATTGTCCTAGCTATACTAGTTATTTTTTTATAACAGTTTAAAAATTATCAATTTCGCTTGATGATTTAAGGGTTCCCGCACCGTATAAATAAAAGTTTTAACTTTTCAAATCATTCGTGTTTTATTCACAAAGCCCATAGAGACAAAAATCTATTTACAATAAATATACTATTTAAGATTTGCGCTATGCAAATATACATCAGTTCAGAAACAGATAAAATAATACAAAGTCCGCTCAATTCCTACCTGGTTTTACCTGTCCCAATATGAAGCTTCATGATTCTTACTGGACAGGATTTTGGTGTTCTCTAGATAAAGGAGCCAGCAATAGATATACTGCTAAATGCTCTCACTGTAATAGAACTAACTGGTAGACCCAAAAAACCTTATGCTCATGTTCTTATATGTGATAGTTGGCCTGTTACTGAAAAAGGTTCCTATATTAAAAACGCCACTACTTCTACTTCTAGTCCTTTTAAAAAAATTAAGAGTTCAATATCTAATCAAAAGCTGCTTATATAGGTGATTGTATGTAGTTGTAATAGCATTTGTTTTAATATCTATCTTACTAATAAATTCTTGTAGTATCGTTGATGCCACTGATAACTCATCTTCATCTGTAACAAAACATCAAGAAAGTTTAGCAAGTTGGCGTCTCAAACCAATTTTACAAGATAAGCACATAGAAATTAATAAAAACTTCTTAACGCCATAATTTATGGTAACTTTCTTTTTAAGATCGTTGAAAATCCTTATTTTCTCGACTTTCTCGATGAATTGGCATCAAACTATAACTCTCCATCTGCTAAAATGTTGTGTAGGACCCCGAAATATACATAGATAGGTTAGGTTAATTATAGGGTTACTAAAAAAAGAAAGATCTGTCAAAAAACTTCAAAAATAAGCAACAAATTACTATAAATAGAAAAGATCTGTATAAAAAACTTCAAAAATAAGCAAACTCATACCTGATCTATCTATGTATATTTCAGGGTCCTGTTGTGTACTGAAGTTCTTAACAGTTCATTTTCATTCTACCTAAGTAAAAAGTTCAATATTATCGAATCTTTTATTGATATTACCATTGCCTTAGATAGATGGCAAGATATATCGAGAAACTCGATCTACAGTTTTATGGCTTTAAAAGAAGATCAAGAACATGTATTAGATATTGTTGATTTATCTGCAAATAGACATATAGCGACTTTTCTTAAAAAACAAACTTGAAAGAGTTCTTCGATCATGCTCTATATCTGTCAATTTCTCTATCATCACATATGTAACTGATAATCCTGCTAACATGGTTCGGATGAGAAATGATTTTAAAAATGAACACCCAAATATTATTCATTCGTTGCTGCCTCCATGCTTTTAATTTACTTGCGAAAGATATTTCTTCTTTTTCTTCTTTAATATCTGTTATCAAAAATAATCAAAAGCTAGTCAATTTTTTCATATTGTCTTATATTTGGAACAGAAAATTACAAGAATGGCAAAAAAAAGAAGAAATACACCATTCATTTACAACATTTTGTAAGACTAGGTGTATTCCTTCACGAAATTTTGTCTTGGAGTAAAAGCTTTTGAAAGAGATTTTATAAGTATATTGAGCTTAGTGGAACTAGCAATTACCCGACTATTAGAATGAAAATTCAAAATATAGTTACTAATTGCCACCATTTTGCAAATCATAATACATTATTAAAAGTTCTTATTCCTGTTATCGATGCTATTGGCCGTCTTGAATCGAGAAATGCAACATTGGGAGATGTATTTAAAGAATTAATAAATATTTATTACACTGCTTCTACAACAAATCTTCCAATAGACAGGTTAAAAAATCATATCTTGTTAGCTATTGACAAGCGAGTGCATGAATTCTCATAAGATATCATTTATTTTGTCGCATTTTTTTGTTACCAGGTTATAAACAAGTTGCTATCTCAAAAAATATCTGAAGATTTAATTATCTGTGCATCTTTAGAATTGGCGAAAGATTGGGGTTTCGATAAAAGAGAAACAATCCTCCTATATAAAGAACTTATTAGTTATAAGAATGTTGATGCTTTCAAAAAATTATAATATTAACCCTAGAGTTTTTTGGTCTGGATTTACTGGAGGTCCTCCACTTCTTCGATATTTTGCTATAAAAATATTTGCAATTGTTTTACACGCTGCAGCTGTTGAACGTTTATTTTCTAGCTTGGGATTGGTAAAAACCAAGCTATGAAACAGGATGTCTCCTGCTATAACAGAAATGCTTGGATTGCTCTGCCGCAACTTTCAACAAGGATTACCTATGGTACTAAAAAGGAAATCTAAGGTGAATGATCAAACCTTTACAAAAAGTGATGTTGAAAACATAGATGAAAATCTCTTTTTTAAGGAAGAGTTTAATAAAAATGAAGAGCTTCTATCACCTAATAACGAAGCAGTAAATATGGATATAAACGATGAGCTGGCAATAGAAAAATTTTTTAATATTAAAATGTTTGAACAAAACCTCAAGAAAACAAATAAAGATGATTCAGTTATTAATTCACAAGACCTACTATTAGAACTGACAAAGACTGGTCAGTTGATGATATTATTCCCCAATTCTAATATATGATAAAATCATATGTAAGTTTTTTTATTTAATTATATTTGATATGCATTACCCTGACAAAAGTTAATAAAAAATCATTTTTTTTTGCTGAGATAGTATATATAGTCTTATAGTCATAGTGATAACTTTCTTTAGAATTCTAGAAATTGAAAGTTTCCTTACAGAGCATTTAGTATTAGGGTTCGGAATGGGCCAGGTGGGCCGGGTATCTCTAAATTTAAGCCCGAGCCCATAAAAATTTTATAAGCCCGAGCCTGAGCCCGGCCCAATGAAAGTTACGGGTTTGGGCCAGGCCGGGATGCTTCAAATTATGGCCCGGTCTAAGTCTAACCCGACCTGGCCCGGCAGTTTATAAAAAATTTTTAATTGCAGCTGTTTTCATAATGATAAACTCCGGAACAGCTAAAAATTTTTCAACCCAAATTGATAAGTTACAAATGTTGAAAAAATTTGTCATTTTAGTCGTTAAAACGATTAGAATAAATAAGGGCATAAATTAAAATTGTTCTAATTGGCTAAATAAAGTGTATATATGGGAGGTATTCTCCGAAATTTTGAACCTTTTTTATTGGAAGCATTTTCGACCCAATTCAGGTAAAAGGAAATTACCAAGGCTTTTCTAAGTTATTCGAGTTTGGATTTAGCTGCTGGGTAAGGCTAGCTTAATCTAATAATACCTCCCATCTACACACAAAAATCCATGTTGCAAAAGTTTGAATTACACAGATTAAAAGGCGAACCTTAGATTACTAGCAAATTTTCTGAATAGTTATAAATAATACATAAAACCTTCCCTGTAAGTTTGCTAAATATATTGACAACCTGTCTTACTAAATAGTTGATGATGATATATTTTTGGTCTCTAGTACTTAAGTCTAAAAAAAGGCTTTATTTTAATTGACCATATAAGCGAATGAGTCTATAATTAAAGCTCTATTAATAAGTCTTATATGCGATCTAGCATTCTACTTGAAAAAAGAACATTATAAAAAGAAAAAAGGCTGCCCAGACAAAAAAAGGTTGCCAAAAAAATAAAAGGTTACCAAGAAAAGAAGGTCACCAAGAATAATAGGTTGGCAAGAAAAAAAAGTTACCAAGAAAAAAAAATTACAATAGAAAAAAAATTCCCTTCAAAAAAAAATTGCCAGTTTAATTCTAACTCGATTCGTCTACACTATTATTTAGCCAATCTTGATCACAAATTAACATTTCAATTGATTCCAGAGTAAGGTTTGACCGATAGTTGTTGACAAGTTTTCCAGCTATACTAAACGCCTACCGGTAAATATAAAGTATAAATTAGTTTATAGTTTAAACTAAAAATAATACATAGACAATAAATTGAGCTTAAATTTTCATTACAGATTCAGATGGCACAGAAGTTAATGGAATCGCGAGGATATCTCGTGCCATGGCCGATACTGAAGGATATTTAGGGGCATTTAATTTCCACCAAGCGAGAACGGTAAAGGACTCTGATTGAGAACGCAGAAAAAGTGGGTCAGCTAAGTATTGCTCAAATTCATTCAATTCTTTTTCAACATTAAGTTCATTGGCATCAAGAAAGGCATAAAATCTCGCATTTCTTCATTCTGAAAAACGTCAGAAAAATCTTCTGCTACTGTGTCAACTGTATGCTGTTTATAAGTCGAATTGTAGATGGTCATAGCCCTATAACAATAGAATTAAATGGTAAGCAAAGTGATCTCTTTTGTAAGACAAATTCATTCAGGTATTGTGAAGCAAATTGCATTTGGCATATAATTTAACTATCACGCGATTTCGCAGACATTTCGCGAAATCACAATATTATTGAGAGGCAGTTAATAAACACTATGTTAAATTTTTTGACTGGTGTAGATAAAATTACCTCGATTTAAGGGTGTGGCGACTTAGGGAAGTTGGTAAGTTGTCACCCCCAAGTGGCAGGTCTAGGGTCCAAATCCCACTGGCGACGCTTTGGAAAAATAGACCTGTGTTACGGTAACTGTTTCCTGTCGATCAGTTGGGTATATTACCTGTAGTCCTTGGTTACCATCTCGAATGGGAGCTTTCGGCAAAGTTGTGTCCGGTGACACAGACAAATCCAAGGAACCGGGGAAATGGAAACCCATTTGGAAAGTCCCGAGTAAGGAGGTAGCAACAATCTTCGACGGCGCTACCAGAACCGGAATATCGGAAACCGGAGCTAGAGAACTGGACGATATGACCTTCGGAGGAGAGGGTCCACCAACCTGGCCGCCGGAGTCGTACTGGAGGAAAAGGATCTATGTTCTGGAATTAGGTATCAGGGGAAGAAAAACCATAGTAGCACCTAATACTGGGTAGATCAACTCTTCCGAGCCAACTGGTTTGGAAGTTTGGGCACCCGGTGATGGACTGGTAGGAAAGTAATAGTGGGTACTGGGGTCAGTGTGAACCTTATAAGGGCAGAAGTAGGTAATGGTAGCAGTTAGGTACCCCTGACTGCAAGTTGCTTGCCTCGGTGAGTGCGTAAGTTACCGAAGTATAGGTAATACCTGTGTGGGACAGGGACTGCTCTACCAAGTTTACCCGCGAGGATAAATTAGTCCTAAGGGGATGTAGGTAGCATCCGGGACTGTCTTCGACTGACTAATGTATCGGAGGGCTGTACCGGTGATCACAAGTAGGATTGACATGCGAAGCGTTGGACCAGAGGGTTTAAATAGGCAATCCCCTAGTTGGGTTGTAGGTATGGCAACTAGTGTAGAACCTTCGGGCGGACTACTTAAATTAGACAACCAAAAGTTGTACGTGTGGCTAGTTGTACTCTCATTCAATGTAACTCAATTGTGGGTGCGCCCAAAGAGACGCCCTTGATCCACAGGCTTGATTAAATAAACTCTCACCCAAAGCGGGAACTTTAACACAAAAAAAAAAAAATTACCTCGATTTAATTGAAGATAATTTTTCCTCTGCTTCAGCACGCGATAAGTTCATCTTCTGCTTATATATATGTGTCAATAACGATATCTTATAACGAGGGTCTAACATCGAGGCAATGCAATGCGTATCTCCTGTATCTGCTCAGTACTTATTAAATTTAAATTGCATCGGGATTACTATTTGAGAAAGAAAAGGATCCGCGTTAGTAGAATTTAGTTTGAGGTGCATTCTAATTTTCAACAATTGAGGAAGAAAAATATTCGCTATGGAATAGGAGCTTCCTGATATAATATTGGTAACTGATTAAAGTGTAGTGCTGTTTAATTTGTGTACATAATAAAAACATGAACGATTTTAGAATTTACTTACTCTTGTAGCATAGCAGAAGTTCGTTTTGATTGGCTAAAATTTGAATAAATATGATTGGCGATGATCATTTATTTATACAGTCAATTGTAATTTTTAAAATACTTTTATTAGTAAAAATCGTCATGCCATATAAAAATTTTTTTTTGTAATATGTGACGAAACAATAAACTTAAGCAACCTATTTTTCGTCTTTAAACCTACTGTTTTTCAATGAGAGATACAGTGAGATATGGTAGTTCAAGAAACTAGATGAGAAGTGAATATTTTGAAAGGTTGGGAAGGTGGTCCAGCGATCTAAGCAATTAGTAAGTAAAATTGTGAGATGTTGTTTTAACTGGGCTTGTTTACCCTACAAGTAAAAAAAAAAGTACTATTTTGAATTATTATACTATTCTAAAACCTTTTATTGTAAATATTTAGGCTATGAATATAATTTATAAAATAACGTTTATAGATACAAAAAGTTGTAATAGTGGTAGTGTTTAGGGTTTTTGGGTATGCGTAATAATGTATTGTGAAGCTGATTTAAAGTATTTTTGTACAATAATATATTTATCGTATAATAAATAATGGGTATTGCTATTTGCGCCATGGTTTTTGTATAACATTAGATCATTAATCAACCTTTTCTATTTGCACCATGGTATGGTTACACAACCATTTAAAAAATCTTATTTTGCACCCCTATATGTTGTTAATCTACAAAAAAATGTGAGTTTTTATTGGTGCAGTATTAAAACGGTCTAAGGTTATACAAAATTGCAAAATCCTTATTCTGCACCTCTATATGTTGTTAATCTACAAAAAAGGTGAGTTTTAACATGAAATAGCCCAAGGTTACACAAAATTGCGAACCTCTGGCCCGCATTATGTTAAGGTCTTTAAAAATTTTGGACCACATTATGAAATTAGGGTTAGGGTTGGCCTGCATTATAAATTATATTAGCAGGCCTACTAGATTAGGTTACCAAAATAAGACTTGTGTAATATTACACAACATTAGTGGCGTCGTAACTGTTAATCTACAAAAAAAGCTGAGTTTTTATTGGTGCAACATGAAAATAGCCCAAGGTTATACAAAACTGCGAAACTCTGGCTCACATTATATTAAGGCCTTAAAAATTAGGGTAAGGGTTGGCCCGCATTATAAAATTAGGGTTAGGGTTGGCCCACATTATAAATTAGATTAGCAGGCCTACTAGATTAGATTACCAAATTAAGATTTGTATAACGTTACACAACATTAATGGCGTCATAACTGTTAATCTACAAAAAAAGGTGAGTTTTTATTGGTACAACATGAAAATAGTCCAAGGTTATACAAAAATTGTGAAAAATCTTTTTTATATAGTGTTAATCTACAAAAAAAGAGGAGTTTTTATTGGTGCAACATATATTACCATGGTGCAAATAGAAAAAGTTGATTGATAATCTAATGTTACACAAAACCATGGTGCAAATAGCAAAAACCATGGTGCAAATAGCAATACCCTAAATAATATAGATATATATTTCGTGAAATTTAAATTAAAACAGTAATTATTAAACTGTATTAAATTTACTGTAAAAGCATCTTTAGAGAGTATTAAAAGTTCGTAATAAACTTTATCCAGGTATAGCCGGTAATCTATCCGAGGTGTGATCGACATTTTTCCGAGGTATTTTAACAACCAATCAAAACGAACTTCTGCTATGCTTACTCTTGTAAAATGGTTTCAAAAAATTACAAAGAATTTCTGCCTTTTCCTATTCATCGCCAAGGGGTGCAATTGGCTCAAAACGATTAAATACATTTCTGTAGGAGATGGTAGATCATAACATTATGTAAGTCGAATTCCAGCGGGTTATTACATCAAGGGCTGGTCGCTGGGTTAAAATAAGTTCAAGACAAAACTTGACTACAAAATCCTCGAAGTTTTGCTGTCGACGTTCTGAGCTATGAATCCACTTCACACAATCTCGGATCTATAACATTAATTGCAAGTAAGTAACCAATTCTCTTTAAACCGGGCGGGTCTATTATAATGAACTAAAAGATAAATTTTATTGTAAATAATAATATTGGTTATACTGAACTAACAACATAAAATTTATTCACAAATCGGATAAATTCTTTTACCTTTTTTTTTGATTATAAAAGAATAAATTTGATGCTTTGGCGAATGGCTTTCTCCGTAAACTTCTGGTGCCATATATACAGTAGTAAAACTTCATAAATTCCACTTAACTAACAGTTTTTAATTACTAATCGAATGCTTTTTTTTCCTATTCTGAACCGAGCAATTATTCGATATAATTTACTATTTTTTTTAAAAAAAAAAAATTAAATAACATTAAAAATACATACAGCACATTCGTACCAAAATCATTAGAATTACCATTTTTAAATGCTATTTAAATGCCATTTTTTTATTCTAACACCATATCTATAGCCATAATCAAAGGTTGTACTATATGCTGAAATCACTTTAAGTATTAAACAAATTCTTATAGCCAATTCCAAGGTTATATTGTTACGATTTTCTTTAATTAGATGGTTGTCTTAATATATCAGTTTAATTACTAACAAATTATCCGATTGGTTAAGGAATTCTATATGTTGCACAGTTTTTATTACGTATCAATTACGTATTAAATGCTTGTATCATATCTTTTTTTTTGTACATAAGTTGTCTTTAAAATGCTTGGCGGTGAATATGAATGTGAGGCTCAAGAGTCAGCCTCACAATACAAATGTCTGTAACCATCAGTGAGGTCGGCTTGATAGGCTTCTATTGTTTCATAATTTCCGTAACCAATTCCATTGATAACTCGCAGTCCACAACGATTACAAGAGAAATTTACGCCCTGAACGGCAATAATTTTTAAAAGAGAATTGGTTTCGTTTTCCCCAATAAGTTCGTTGGCTACCTTTTCTTCGTAGAAAAGAAACAATAACCATGGGCCTCATGAACTTCTGTTATTTAATTATTTTTTTTGTCTAGTCGTGATTGTTCTTGGTTCTCTTGTGTTTTTTGATTTCTTTTTCGTTAGTGTTGGCTTGTGGTTAATTCCCTATTTTTTCTATTAATAGTTTCAGTCCGCTTTTAGGTGTTTCGCTCAAGAGTATCTCATGTTTTTGCTTACTTTGTGGTTTGAATTATGATTGGTTGCATTGTGTTATTAATTGACACGATTGGGGCTAGTGCTGGCTCCTTGGGTGTAGGTTCGCCGCAAAAATTCTTAATAGTTGGTTTAATCACGTATTTTCATACGAAAGAAAACCAAACGAAACTACAATTAATCTCACAATTCAAATAAAAATATTCATGCCCTGGACATGTTATATCGATTACAATGGCATATTTTCTACTTCAAAAATTTTGTTTAGAATAAAATTCGCCATATACCTACTAAATTCAAAAATAAAAGTGATAATACTCTTTATAATATAAAACTTGTTATTAAAGTAAATATAAATTATATATATGTATTATTAACTATATAATTTTATATACCAGGAACTGACCCGGTTTAGAGAGAGTTGACGATGTTATATTAGAATTCAGCAAAAATATTAAACTATTTACTTACCGTACTCACAACGTCTTTAACTACTTTAAGTCCATCGGTGACTATGAGGTTTAATATGTGGGCAGCACAGCGTTGATGCAGAAGGTCCCCATTTGCGACAAGCATATTTTGTTCATTTAACTTGCGCTTTATATTGCTTATGGCAGAATCGTTACTAGATGCGTTGTTCAAAGTAATTGATAATGTCTATAAAAATAATATTAGCAAATATTTATAAAAAAATTGCTGGATTGCTAAATATTTACTTTAGACATAACATTTAATCTTCAAAAAATGTATTACAAATAGTGACCCCTGTATGCGGTGTGAGAACTAATTTAAACCCCAAGATTAGTTTTCGAAGATTCCAATTCTTATCAACAAAATGGCCTAATAAAATAAAGTAATCATTAAATAATTAAAAAAATAAAGTTTATATTAAAAAATATATAAACCCGTAATAGCCATGTATCCAAGATTTTGATTCAAGGTCCATAGATCAGTTGTAAAACTTAAACGTCCAGAAATTTCTTGTATCATTATATTAACTTTTTTTCTAAGATCAGTGACATAATTTTTACAATCTTCGCGAGTAGTTTTATCGCACATTACTTTGAACTATGGTCGTAAATTATTTACAAACTTCAAAAACCCTTTATGTTCAACTATATGAAAGGGATATCCGTGCATGACAATCATATGGGCCAAATCTCGGCGGCTTACATCTTGTGAAAACTTGTAAACAGTAATACCTAATGGGAAAATTTTTAATTCTTGCTGTGATTCATTTTTAAGGTGCTTCTTACATTTCGTATTTTTTTTTTTTTTTAACCCTAGTTCACTATGCTAGGGGCGCGGTTTGGCGCTTATTTATTATTACATATTCGATAATCTATTTCCTAATTTAACCAAACTATCTAAGAATCGTCCATACATCCCTAATCCATACTCAGGTCCGCCGGACCTTTTCCTATTATTACCATGTCCATCCGGAGTCCCGACTTCCAAACCCATTCAGTCCTTTTAGAAATTTTCGTCCTGGAGGCGGTACAGGACTACTCTGCTTTCCATCCAGTTTATTAAGGCGGACTTCAGTCCCTTGCTTCAGTCATCCTTCTGCTTTGGATTAAGGCAGTTCTTCCTAGGTCCAGATCCTGCAGCTCTTTTCTTTATTAAGGTCGTATGACATACTTCGTAGATATTCACAACCGGTTTTACAACCAGCTGACCTTATTTAACCGGAGGGTTTCACCGGAACTTTGCCTTCAACCGGAATTCCACTGGAAGTATCCAAATTCAACCGGAATTTCACTGGAAGTATCCAAATCGAGAAATCACACACGCAATGTGGCTGTGTCACCAATTGTGGTCCTTGCATCCTAGTCCAAACCGTCCGTCTCGAGATCTTGTATAGAATTATGTTCCTAGTGGGGCTTGAACCAGTGACCTTGCGACTGGAACGACTTAGCGACCCGGGAGCGCAACTACTACACTATCGACCCATGGGTATCATTTCGTATTTTTTAAATGTCGGATCAAGGAACTCGTCCCTGTATCACTATCATGTTTTAACTTTTTTTACAATATGTGCATTGTGCACTGTTTGCTAATAATTATTGTTATTTAATATTAGTAAATACAAATTAAAATTTCTAAATATGAATTATTTAAATTCTTACGTGGCAAAGAATCATTTTTAATAAAGTGCCCTTCCTTAAATACCCATGAATGAAGGTTTCCAACTTTACGTTTCTTGTTAGCAGGGATTGTTTCAGCACTTTCGGTAGTAGTAACCTCAGTACTTTCATTTTCAGCAAAGGCTATTTCAATATCTTCGTTTTCACTAACAACCGAGGCCATATTTACTTATAAGCGTTATAGTAATTGTAAGTCGACCAGAAGGTTTGTTTAACATGATATCGTGTTTTTTTTTTTAATAAAAACCCCCCGTGTAAGATTTGTTAATATGTTACTTTCACACATTTTTTTCATTTGTGTATTATAAAAATTATTGGTTAAAATAGTCCTTTAAACATTAAAAAAAATCATCGAAATTAAAAAATTTGAAACCTACAAAGATATATATACCGGTATATATATTTAAATTAAAAAATAAGCTTAACTATAATAACAGACCGATTAACTTAGTTGTTATCTATATTAGTATAAATGAGTATAAGAATTTAATAAACTACTTTTGCTAATCTAGTTTTAAACTTGTTTTTCTATACAACTAATAAAAATTATAATGGGCCCTCGTGGGCCCCGCAGGTCTGCACTCAAAACCCGACCCAAACCCGGTATTTAATAAACCCGGTATTAACCCGGTTTACTTTAAAATGGGTCAAAATATTGAGCCCAGTTTTGACCTAAATCCCACCCAACCCACAAACCCGCAGGTTTAGCCCAGCCCATTCCGAACCCTATTTAGTATGAATATGCTGTGCCATTCTAATAATTATAAATGTTGTATTAAGAAGTTCTAAATTTATTAAACTTCAATAAAAATAAATATCTAGCAGTAATTTTTCTTTATATAATTGTCATTATTACCTTGCGAACATCAAAGAAAAAGGCATATTGCCTTTATATAAAATAATTCGAATTATAAATTCATGATCGATCGATCAAAGAGAGATTAAATAAATAAGTTTGAACATAGTTACGAGCTACAGATTCTAGCTAAAAAATGAGCTTTGAATTTTATAGTATATCTGAATATAGATTTGACATACTGTATATTATTAGCATTTGGTCTATATATGTTACTTACAAGTGGCATGCCTATAACCATTTTGGTTTTGGGCATGCCTGTGACCACTGTGCCACCCACCCTACTTAAACAGAATAAAGAAGAAGAAAATTATAATAGCGAAGGTGGTAATACCTTCGATAAATTCAACTATGAAAAGGAGGTGAAAATGGACAAGGTAGAAGGTTGCTTTATAGAAGAGTATTGTGAAGAAAACCCTGCTCTATTCCTTACAAATATTATAGAAGTACCTATAAAAGAACAAGAGGAGGAAAATTCGGTGAAGTCAAAAATTCAACAAATTGTCAAAAATGACGATTTAACAATTCAACAAGGTCAGGAGGTAGAGGAATTCTTGTTGAGTAAGAAAGAAATGCTTGCACAAGGTTTTAAAGATCTGGGCTATATAGAAATTATCAGCATGCCATAAATACTGGAAATGCCACTCCAATTAACCAAAGTTCCTATAAGGCCACCCATGGAGAGAGTGAATTTATTAAACAAGAAATAATAAAATTAAAAAAAACCAAAGGTTAATTTGGGATGCCTTTAGTCCATGGGCATCCCCTGTAGTAATTGTACCAAAGAAAGGAGGAAAGCTTCATTTCTGTGTTGATTACCGTAAGTTAAACACATTAACTAAAAAAGACACTTACCCTCTTCCACATATAAATGATCTTCTGGATACATTTGCAGAGACCAAATAGTTTTCAACCCTCGACTTGATGAGTGGTTATTGGCAAGTCAGGGTAAGGGAAAAAGATAAAGAAAAGACCACATTTACAACAAAATTCAGCATGTACGAATTTAACATGATGCCTTTGAGTTGTGTAATGCTTCCAGGACATTCCAAAGGCTCATGAATAAAATTTTACAAGAATGTATTGGAGAGTACACAGTGGTATATCTTGATGATATAAATGTTTTCTTGAGGACATTTTGCGATCACCTAAAACATTTGAAAATTATTTTTAAAAAACTCAAAAATGCAGGACTCAAATTAAACTTAGATAAATATAATTTCTTTCAAACAGAGATATATTATCTAGAACATATAATAAGTAGGGAAGGTATAAAACCTGATGAATCAAAAATTAATAAGGTAAAGGAATTTCCAGTACTAATAAATATTAGACAGCTACGGGGCTTCCTTGGGTTGGCCTCCTATTATCGACGATTTGTTAAGGGATTTGCGAATATTACACACTCTTCATAAATTATAAAAAAAAACTGTAGCATACAAATGAACTGAAGAAAAACAATTTGCATTCGAAATTTAAAGAGGCATTTAGTGAAGGCCCCTATATTAAGATATCCTGATTTTAAGGAAATATTTTACTTACATACAGATGCGTCGGGCACTGGATTGGGCGCCATATTAGCTCAGAAAGACAAGTAACAAAAGGTGTATGTAGTTGCTTATGCAAGTAGGGGACTCTCCAAAACTGAACGTAATTATTCCGCGCCGGAGCTAGAGTGTTTGGCTGTCATATGGGCGGTAGAACATTTCCACCATTATTTAGGGGCAAACGCTTTATGCTGATAACGGATCATGCAGCTCTCAAATAGCTACATACAGCCGAACCAAAAGAAATTAGAGCCTGCTGGATTTTAAGACTACAGCCGTATAATTATGATATTATTCATCACGCCGGAAGAAAACATTCGAACATCGATGCCTTATCACAGATGCACTCAAGAAAAGAAAAAGAAAAAGATACGGATGATTAAAAAATAAAAAATTTTTTATAATATAATAAGTAAATAAATCAATATAAATAATAGAATGCAAAAAAAAAATAAAATTAAAAAAAATAAAATTAAAAATACCTTTACATAACTTTGGAGGCGACTTGGAATTAATAAAATTTTAATTTATAAAATTTGGTCAATCATATACATTTAGTATACATTTACTTTCTCGGAAATTGGTGATGTTATACCTCTAAAGAATAAAGATATAATAAACTCTGACTATAATAATACACAAGTCACTTTTTATTCTAAATCGGGTTGAATCACCGAGTCACGCCTCTGGCGAGTTGCCTTCTTGTCGAATTTGTATTAATATTATTACCAAAGAGCCTTTTCTCCCCGTAACAATATGTAGTCGCGATCTATGAATTATTTAATCGAGGCATCTTAACTACGGAGACACTCCACACAATTATTCCCGAAAATGGGATAATATATATAATTTTCATCATGGCATTTATATATATACGCAAAAAAATAATGCCACCTCAAATTTTGAGCGACTTCTATAAAACTCGAAAAAGCAATTCTAGCACTTAATGAGATTACTAGAATGCGAACTGAAACAGATTGGAAAAGTGAGATTCGGTCTCAAGGTATTTATTCAACAACGTGGTTATAGCGGAGCTAGTGTCTCTGACATAATGTACTGGCTTCGCTAATTAAAGGACAAGAATCTGCAAGAAGCCACAAATCTGAATACTCCGACAAACTGAGACTCTCTGGGTCGAATTTACCGCCTTATTTAACGAGAGAAGGAAGAGGGATGGACATTCTCCCACGAAAATATATAATGTCTTATCCTGCCTTTTCGCAGTTACTGCTCAAAGCGATCTTAAAAAGAATAATTATTTCTTTAATTCTCTATATAATGATACCTATTTATCTTTTTCTGAATTTGAGAGGAAAAAGGGCTACACTTGCTAGCTTCTATCAGCATCAGAGATCTCCTCAAAGGGCTTCACTGGATAAAATTGAGACTTGGGTCGATAAAGAAAGATACTTACTTTAGTAGTATAGGAAATAGTGGTAATGTATTCAATGACGATAGCTAGTGCGAGGTAGGGAAAGGAACCGCTATTTTTACTATGTAAAAGGCTTAGGATCCGGCGGGCATTTATGCTTTATTCCTCCCATACTCGTATCTATATAAGCCGGTTTTTAAAAAAATAATTTTACAGATATCAATGAAGATATAATTTGTTATTTTTTATTTCGTGTCTTGTAGATAGAGGAAGTGGTTATATTACTTGTCTCTAGTAAAGTTTCTTTGCATACCTTACTTGCCTCAGTTTCTAGCAATTTCTCTAAATTGGATACTTCAGGCTCATTTACAGTAATATACTTATTTCAGATGAGATTTTTCCAGGACCGCCGGTCTCGGAAATTTCAGTATTTTCGGACAAAATTTGATGCCTTGCATTACCTGTATCAACGTTCTGACAAGAATAGTTTATAATCTCTTGAATTTGATCATTAGTAAGCTTTGAAATAAACTTTGCACTATATGATTTGATGTATTTAATTTTATCATGATCTATTTTTTCGGATAATATATAAATTTTCTCAGCTTTCTGAGTTTTTTTGCGCAAGTCATCCCGCGATATTTCTGGAAGATGTAAACCTAATTCTTGAGATCTTTTTTTATGGATAATAGAAAGCTGTTTTGTAATGGAATCATAAAGTAAGCGTCTCGCCTTCTTTTCGCCAATTTTACTTCCGCTATTTTTTATAATCTCATTGAATTGAACCCTGAAATCCTTTCCATAGATGGATCAACACAAGATTTCTTCTTGGTTAGCTCCATTTGCACCATCCTCAGCATCAAAAGCTTTATCCATAACTGCGCTAGGTGTTATGATGCTTCGTCAATGTTAGCTTTTCTGGGACCACCGATCTTGGAAATTTCAGTCACATGGTTTTGAATTATTATTATATTCTTGTAAAGACGGCTCGGGAGTAAATAATTCTTGGAACAACCCCTGCCCACTTTTTACACTCAAAGAAGATTTAGTATCCTGGGAAGCTATGATTTTCTCTTGATCTTGAAGCTTCTTTTCCTTAATGTTTTGGATTATCTCTTTACTAACCTTTTCTTTATACAGTATGTTGAATCTAGGAAATCGTCCATTTCCTTATCTTCCGACGATTTAGGCTATGTAGGACCCCGAACAATACATATAAAGGTTACATTAGCTTTAATATAAACTTTTTAAAAATTTTATCCACTTTTTATTAGAACTAATTAACCATATTTTATATATAAGCTTTAATATTTAATAAATTTTAACCAATTATCAAATATAACAATACTTTTTTTAAAAAATTTTTCTCAAAAAAAAATTTTCCAAAAAAAAATTTTTTTAAAAAAAAATTTTTCTCCAAAAAAAATTTTTACTAAAAAAAAATTTTTTTCAAAAAAAGATTTTTTTAAAAAATTTTTTCTTTATCCAAATTTTAAATATAGCCTATTTAAAACTTATTAATTTTATCCACTTTTAATAATATAACATTAAAAGTTTTTATCCACTTTTAAATATAACCTTTTGACCAATATCCACTTTTTAAATATAACATTTTTGTAAAAAAGTAATCTTTTTAGCCAAAATTTCAATATAACCTCTATATATATTGTTCGGGGTCCTGGCTATGTACAGATAGGTTGGTATATATCGGAATTTGAAACATTAGAATTTGAAGTGTTAGCTGATATATTGGATGCAGGAGCATCATCACCAAAGGCAGTCATAGAGTGGCTAGAATTTGAAACATCATCGATTATATCGGATATAGGAGTATCATTAGAAATTTCCATTTCGGAAGAGTTCGAAGATTGTGAAACATTAGTAATACTTTTTTCTCCTCGCTCTAGCTTCGTGATTCTGGCTTCATGTATCTTATCTTAATTTAGCATTCTCGTTTCTAAGTTCAGTATTCTTAGCCAAAGCCTAGCGTTTTCTTGTTTCAATAGATCTAGTTCGGATTTGGTATTTCCCATTGTTTTGTATAAGATACGAATATTATTCAAATAAAAAAAATTTTGCGAGACCGGCGGTCCCGGAAAAAAAGTCAAGAAAAATTTAATCAACCATGATCGATACATGATATACCCACAATGAGCGAATCAAGGCTCTCTGATATATTTACACATGAAATCCCTTTATTTAATCAATTATTGGCGGTGCCAGTTCACAATGTATACTGATACGGAAAATGAATCGTAATTAAAAACCCGTTAGATGCGTATTTATTACTAACTCTGCGTCGTGAAAACGTTATTTCCTATGCTGTGCTGGTAAGCCTCTTCTTGCGGGTTCCAAATCTATGAATGGAAAATATAAATATCAGTTCTTGACTATACGTAGATATGAGATGAACTTTATCTCGCCTATACATACCTATATTCATTCTTCTATGATTTTTTAGTTTCGCCTCGTTATCTCCAGAACCTAGCGTCGGAGGAAGTTATTTTGGTGATGGATCGTCCTCATTGCTTCTACCACTCCAACCCAAGTCATAATCAGCGAAAAGAGAGCCAATTTCCGTTTTTGTTTGATTAGACCGAAAAGCCACTGCTTGCTTAATATTCCCGACTAATTTTAATTCAGGGAAAGTCAAATCTTCGCCTTTGAGGATTTCAGTGATCCGATGAAATTGGCAAAATTAATGGCGATGAAATGATTGGATTTGATCACCTCTGAAGTATGATGTAAGGGACGTGATTATTAAGCTATTCTGTTGCACGATTTGTATATAAGGCAACAACTGTGGAAGCAGAAAACCAAATAAAGTACGTTTAATGACTTTAGTCTGTTCACTAGTTTGAGGCTGTCAGAGGAGAAAATCAAATATCTATACGAAGTCAGGAATGCTTAGCACAGAGTATAACGATAGTACAGCCAGATCCAATATTGCGTCCGACAACAGTGAACCTCACATACTCAAATCAAGTATCGAAAAAAGATGTGAAATTCATGATGGGTTCGTCGATTCGTTGCCATCCAACAGTGAGAATGGAGGTAGTAAATACAAGGACGGAGAAAATACAGATATTACGTTGGGCAAAGAACGTGAAGGATGTCCTAACACTGGAACAATTGGAAAAATGCAGGCATCCTTTGGGAAACTGCTCAGAATCGGTTCCCTGGGAGGCGATAGTTGGAAAAAGTTTGTCCCCGGGAAAACGTGTCGCCTTGTACACGCGGACTCTCGCTTTACCAGTAAAGGAAATCATTTACCGAAAATCCTACAACCATGTCTCAAGTGCAATTATGTGAAGGAAAAAATGGAAGAACGTCGCGTTGCAACGATTCGCTCATCTTAGTTGATGCATTTAAAGATAATTCTCGTATTGCAACCTTGGTTAATTATGAAGTTCTTGATAGTGATCCTAAAGAACTAATTTATCATATAAGATGTGTTGCTAATTTCGGCTTTGATCATATAATTATTATCGGGGAGACAGAGTATGGAATGATCTTTTTAGACTGTTATGGTCGTGTTTTTTTATGGGAAAATGAGAGTCAAACGTTATGGCCACTTGGTGATTCCTCCGAAGAAGCATCGAAACGCATAGTTAAAGGTGTAGATCAGTTGAGTTGGTTTGAAGATAATGGAACTGTATATGAGCAGATTACGAAATGGGAAGATTATTATTAATTACTTATTTTAGTATTTTAGTTTTATGGCTTTTCTATCAATAAAATTATTAAAACTGCTGATTGATGGTTGATCGAACATTTGTATTACCACCTGCTGTTACTACTGTTTGCTTTTTTCCGGATCTGTCCGAATAGCGATAAATTCACGGAACGCGATCCGGAACGCGATCTGGTTTTTTTTCAAATATAAAAATAGACCAGACTAAATTATAATAGTATGACTATTTACAGCGTTTTTGCAAGAAAAATTGCAAAACAAGAGCAATTCTATACTACCTTTTGTTTGCAAGTTACTGAAAGACAGGTAGAAGTGATGGGATGAAAAGAAAAATAATTTTCTCTACTAATTAAAGGCCTTAAATGACCTTGCTTTAGCAATTAACAATCTTTCCTTTTCTTACATTACTAATTATACATTTAGAACTACTGTATAAAATAACCTCTTGCTTCCTCTACCATTTTCTAATGATTATGGTAGTTCATATTTCAAAATCATATACAATTACAAAAAGATACCAAAAAAAAAACAATAAAAATTAAGAATGGCCTAATAAATTATGATTTGTACAAGAAATAGCAGAGGACTAACTATTGTTTTTATATAATAATGGTTTTGCTAAAGAATAAAATTATGCATCTTATCAGAGATATGTATTAAAACAAAAAAAATTTGTATTATGATCGATCATATAATTGTGCAAATAATTAGATCGATTTTTAATTTTTAATCGATTGTAGTTCAATTGATTCAAATTCTTAAATATCGTATAAATGATTGATTATATGATTTATTAAGAAAATTTTCACTAATTGCTATTTCTAGTTTATAATAATAAATGCCAAGTGCGCACTTACTCTCAATCCCAAGCATGTATATTTGAAGATTTGTATTTCAAGTCTAAGACCCTAGCACACTTAAGAAAGTATTCTATTATTTTGTAGCAGACTAATAGAATTAGTCTGTTATTTAATAGCGGTTTACTATGGTTTGCTGTAATCGAAACAAGTTACAAAAAGCATGTAATCTGCTTCAATTACATCAAAAAATATATTTTTTGAACATATTTGAATTAGTTATTAATATTTTAATATATATTGATATAATAAAATTTTCAAATCATATTATCATTATGGGCCCAAATCGAGTTTTGTTAGACTTTCAATTATTAGAATTTAAAAGTAAAAAACAGTGATAAGCTAATATGTTGATTCTGCTACTATAGCATTAATTATAATATTCAGTTAACAATAATGTTTCAGATAATCATCTTAGCAGAAGATAAACAGAAGTTTGAATCAAGAACCATTAAAAATGTTGAATACTTTATTCTTAACAATTCAAACAAATAATATTTTATACATTAATGGTTCAAACAAATATAATTATAAACTATTTGCATGTTAAAAAAAATTGCAGTTTTTTACTAGACTAATTTTTTAAATTTTATTATTATATAACAAGATATAAACCATAAATTACTAAAATCAAAAAATAAATAATTTATATTTGAAACTGAAAATAATATTATAAATTTATTGTCTAATTAATTTTTACTCATGAGATTAGAACTTGAGATTTTTAGTCCCTATCAAGAACAGTATGCAAATAATTTTTAAATCTTATTAGTCAATTCATCAGTAATAGTATATTGTAATATAAGGATTCCATTATTAGCATATTGAAAACCATCATATATTCGTTTGGATTCAATAATTTTCACTTACTATAAACTGCTGTATAAACAACCCAGGTCTGGTACATTCCACCAAAAAAATTAATTAGTAAAAAAAAGAAAATAAATAGTTAAAATAAGGGAGGGATCTGATATGTAGGGGGTTGTTTATACAGTAGTTTACGGTATTTACTAATTTCTAGAAATGTATAAATTCTACAAATCATATAACTTTGTGAGAAGCCTTAAAGAAGTTCAAAATTTTGAGTTCAGCAGATTATAGATTTTGGTGATGCTGTAGCTTAAGTCTTTTTTTTTATATTAATATATTACTAATTACTGCATGAAATATGAGATAATATGATGCAATTTGCATAAAGATAATAATATCATTCTTTATAATGTAAAAATAAGCTACTTGAAAAGATAAATTAATGAGTTGAATAATAATATCTTATTTACTCTAGTTATTGTATAGGTGTAAAGTAACATATATATTTGAATAATACTGTAGTATGCTATGAACTAACAAAACATATTTGCATGTGTTTTTTACACAATATATGTTGACAAAACTTTATTGATCAAGTGATAAACACAATGAAAAAATACAGAAATTTATCAAATCTTGGCGAATAAAAAAAAAATATCAAAAAGCAACAAAATAATACTAAAAACAAAAAAAAACACCAAAACCTAACAAAAATATCTAAAAAGTTTCAATAAACATAATAAAAACTTTGTTGCTTGATAAACTTACAATGATATTAACAATGATGTTCTAGTAAGAAAAACAATTATTAAAAAAATAATAATTAGTACAGTGCAGGACAGAAAAACACATCTACTTTTTACTAATAAAAATTTTAAATCATTATAACTTTTTTAAAACAAGTTAAATCAAAAAATCCTCTAACAAATTAATAGATTTTTAACTAAACTACATTTTTGTTAAAGGATTTTTTATTATTTTTTGATTTAAAGAAATTAAGTATTAAAGTTTATAATAATTTAAAAAATTGGCATTTTAATAAAAAAAAAAAAGAAAAGATATATGTTTAATTAACCAATTAAGATCAATTATACAAAATTAGCCAATCATAATTAATTATATAAGCTTCAAAAATTGGCACCTTATATGTATAAAGTGGATGTTTTATGCTGTCCCACACTGTATAATAATTATCAGAAATGCATAACAAAAACAAATACTGGTATCTGTTAGCCATTATTTAGATTTATCTAAATAATACCCAGGCCACACAACAAGGATGTCAATACCAAAAGTGTCCCAAAAAACAATAATAAAAGATACAAACTATACCAAGCTTTCACAACCTGGGTATGAAAGCAAAAAAATATCCTTGAAGATTTGAATTCACTGCAAGTAAAGGTTAGTAATAAAACAAAAACAAAAACAAATCTTCGGGGGTAAAGGGACCTTCCCAGGTAAGGAGGGTGGCATAGTCTTCCGGCCCATTCTTGACGCTCTTCTTGCGCAGGCCAGTCAATGCACTAAAATAAAATTACTTACCTTGAAAGACGAACAAAGTTAAAATAGATATAGCAACTGAACACAAGTGTATACAGAAGAATACTTATCTTAATTACAACAACGATTTTGGCTTAAAAGAAAAAAAATCAATAAATATATTGAATATTATAATAAGAAAAAAATGAACCTTACAACCTTATATCTGATATATCTTTTCATCATCGCGTATTGTTGAAAAAAATACACATAAGATCAACATTCTCATTATTCATGATTAGATCATTCAGAAGTTAACCAATCAGAGAACGTATGTTTTCAAAACCCGGTTTTAATCATTTTAGCTTATAAAGTAACGTACACATTTTAATCGTTTACTGGACAGATAAATTTATTGCAGTGCATATCATAATGCTACGTAGTCGTATTATTCTGGTCAAAAAATATTATAATATGAATTTAGTAATAATAAATCGATAAAATGAAATTATAATTTATATCTTTTAGTTCCTTTGTCACAAATTTTTAACCCAATTCAAGAGCCGTTTAATCGAATTGAGAAATTAGAATTAACCACAGTACGCATGGAGATCTTGATTTAATAGCAATTTTATACAGTATATGATGTTACTAATTATTTTATTATTGTAGGCCAATAGATTCAATAATTTCGAAAAATGAACAACAGTATTGAAAAAGCAATTCAGCGATTTGGCTAACGTTCAACAATTTTCAAAAAGAAATAAATAATTTTATTTAGGATTTTTTTTTATATGGAAAAATACAGCCAGACCTTTATATATGCACACTCTATAAATGCACACCCTCTATAATCATGCCTTATTCTCCGTCCCAACTAATAATGATATTTTTACACACTCTTTACAAATGCGCACTTATAGTGGTCCCAAATGGGTGCATATATGGAGATTTGATTGTAATAAAAGAATAGTTTTTTATAACTATACTTGACAAAACAGCGTATGCGCATGTGTGGATCGCACATAATAATAAGGAAAATCAACCTTCGACATTTTCTGATCGGGCCAATTCGGACAAACTTAAAAAACATACCCAATTTTTATTTACATGCAAATAATCCTTTGACTTTATTGATTTAATGGTTCATCAAATAACCTTTCGAATTGATAAAGTCAAAAGATGATTTGCATACAAATAAAAACCAGTATGTTTGTTTAAGGTTGTCCGAATTAGCCTGATCGGAAAATGTCGAAGGGTGATTTCCCTAGCCAAGATCCCATATGAATAGTTTACACTGCTTCAAATAGCTTTAAATTCTAACATATTTCGATGTTATGAATTTATTGTTGACATGATTAAAAAGATAGCATGAGCAAGAAAAATTAAAGATGTTGATCGATGCAATTTCGTTATCAGAGGTGTGAAAATTAATAAGGAACTATTTGATAAAATCGTTATGAAAAAAAGACTTTAAAGCCTTTTTAAAGTTGTTCTCAAGCAATTCCCTCAATGTGATTTGCTAGTGATTGAGTTGTTGCTCAATCAAATTCGAATTTCATCTAATCAGAGTAAGAGTACTCTCAAGATTAGCTAGTAAGCACAAGTGAAGTGATCCTTATCTTATGACATGTTCAAGATTGGCATTTTATTATTAATTGGAAAAAAAGTTAACTGAGGTCTAAATAGATAAGTATCTATCGGTCAATGATCGCTTTGTAAGGGCAGTATCATTAATCACCTGATTATTTTTTATCAGAGGCCTACACCCCTTTCTCTTTCTTAATATATAAATAGTCAGGTTCTTATATATAATTTCAACTTTTTTTACCCCTCTCTCCCCCTAAAAAATCACCTGATTTTTGTTACTCCCCTAAATGTATTCTTAGGATTTGGGACAAAATTCTTATGATATTTACTATATAATGAAATCTGACAGGAGTCAATTATAAGTAATTTTTTTATTAACAACCCAAGCCAATTAATTGAAAGTTGTAGAGCTCACTGAGATGTATCTAATAGTGGTTGAAATATCCAAATCGGCCTAGCGGATGTGGAGTTAATGATAAAATTCTATATATATAAACATAGAATTTTATATAGTTAACCAATCATTTTTTAATGATAGCATCCACTAGACCGGTTTTGGTGATCTAACCACCATTAGATGTGTCTCAGTGAGCTCTACAACTTTAAATTAATTGACCTGGATTGTTAACTTAATAATAAAAAAAATTACTTATCATTGGACTCTTGTCAGATTTACTCTAATAAAAGTTTACTAATATAGTAATTCTGTTGAATCATCAATAAATAATAATAAATTATTATTTATATTATTACCAGTGTTGGCAAAGCATTTACTCATACATAATGAAGTAATTAAATCTTTTTAAAGACATTGAAGTATACGGTAACTGCAAGTATTTAAAAATCAGAGGTAGCCTTCCTATGTCGTATAAATTAGTGTATAGTGATAACTTTACATATGCCACTGCGCAGAGTAGATATAGACTAAATGCAAAGTTTTATTACATGCATAGATTTTAAATTTTTTTCATTATTAAATTACTTATTATGTATATGCATTTGTTCTATGCATATAACGCATGTATGCACAGTATGTTCATTTGACGTTCATTTGTATGAAAATTTCGGAATATTCCATCTTAGATATAAGATAAAATCATATGGTTCATAATAATTGAGATCTAGAAAAAGAACCCGAGGTCCGGCTTCTCTTAATATACATAACTATATAACGATAAATACAGTGGAGATTGGAATTGTCTAAAAATTTTCTAACTGTTTAACCATTTAACCATGTTAATCGTTTAATTAAAATAATTTTGACCCATGACCAAGATAATTCAGCCCGAAACTATGGCGGTTCCAATCCTTATAATACAGGATCTTTTTTAGATTACTATTAATAATACCGTAAAACTCGTGAAATAACGCCCATGTGCGTTATTTCGATGTTCAGCATGAATTAAGCTTAATTTAGGCCGAAATTTGTCATTTCATCCCTTGCGCATTATTTCGCTACCTTATAGTATAGATCTTTAAAAGTGATTAACTTATCATGATAATTCTAATGAATATAAAATTATTATAATTTCGGTATGCTGTAAGCCAATTTCTACTAGCTCACCTCAAGTGAGACGGTCATTTTGGTAGTAAATTATATATTACTTAAAAAAAAAGTGTTAACATGTGTATGTGTACTTATATGAATTTTATATGTAAGGTATATTTTACAGACTAATAGGATCATATATATATATTTATTATATAATAATAATAATTTGTGCTAATGTACAATCAAATTACGGTACAAAAAAAAAATATATATTTATATATTTTTTTCTAATATGTGTATATAAAATTATACAGTATGTTTTTTTTTAAGGTAAAAAAAAAAAACAAGACTAACAGAATAATTTTTCTATAGATTTATAAAGCTTACGCTAACCAATATTATAATCCAAATACTGAAATCAGGTTTCATTATCGATTTCACACCGTTTTTATATGCATTACTATTACTGATCATGCTAGGTTTATACGGATTCCGATAATCTATAGTCGTATACCTAAAGAGATTAAAACAATGTTAGAAAAAATCTACGTATATACATATGTAAATAAAATTTTTTTGGCATGTTTTTCAAAAAATGTATCCTAATGTTTCAAAAATCAATTTCAATTTAGGCCCAATAGGATTGTTGCCATTGGTTTTATTTTCTAGTGTAATTCCTTGATCTGCCAAGAACTTCATTAAAAAGTCTCTCGTATTGTTATATGTTTTAAATCAAAGTAACTAATGCTTGAACCTTTTGAATAAGGATTTAAACTTGTTTCCAAAATGATAGCATCAGATGCTTTTGTGGATTCATGTAGTAAAAATCCAAGAGAAAATGGTGTGATACCTTTTCCTATCATATCAAGTGAAAAATTATATTGAGGAGATTCTTTAAATGTTTTTGCAAATTTTTGTAAACTAGAAAATTGGTTGTTAGATCCATTTTTAAATTTATCAAATTCTTTTGTAATAATTGATGAAATTCGTTCTCTAGTAGGTATGTATATCATGTATTTATCAAATGCTGATTCCAAAAATCCATTAAACTTTGTTGATGTTAAAGATATATCTGGTGTCAATATTTCAGGATTAGAATTAATATAATCATCCCAATTAGATACAAAGCCTAATCCGTGAATCATTTCATGTAAAGCTACTAATAAAAAATCTCGCTGATTTCTTTGTATTTGGGATTGTCGGTAAACCAAAAGTTAGAATCTCGAGCATTAAACATTGCCAAAATATCAAATGGGCTATACTCTGGGTGTTTGTCAAATTGAAATTGTTTGACAAGAGCTTGTGGATATGTTCGTATACGACCATCATCATCTTGTAACTGTATAGTACGTGCTGGTATTGCACTACCTGAAATTATGAAAAATTAGGATATTACCGAAAAACAAAATATTTATTACTTATCTACAATGTGAAATTTATGTTAATTGTAACATACCTAATGTTATGTATTTAGAATTACTATTACACTCTCCTAAAGCAATACAAAAATCGATAAAACTAGCATTTACGGTTATTGGGGAATTTATGATCAAAACAGAAGTTATTATCGTTCCTATTGTTTCGAATTCGTTTTTAACTTTATTACATAACGTTATATTTGTTATACCACAGGTAAAGGTAATTTTGAATTTGTTCGTCGAGGATGCTGCCAGTTCCTGTATAGGGATTTTCTTTTCTTTTATTATAGGACAATGTATGGGCACTTTATAATTTCGATCTATGGGATTGGGATGATCATAGCATTGTATATATGCATCATTACCGAATGAATATGATATTATACAAAACAAATCTAATGTTATCATCAGAAAAGACAATATTTTCATCGTTATTAAAATAAATTCAGTCCTTTTAAAAAGCAATTATACAAAAGATCAGGTCAGTTGATGTAATAATTCTGAAAGTTAAAATGATAACTTTTTTTTAATTAAATTGCAATTTTTGTTTTATTGTTTTAATATTCATGTAGTTTTACAAATTCCATTAGGTGTTGCAAAAATTATTACTACACATTGTACAGTAATGGTAATGACCTTTATTTAGTGTAATAAATCAAAATTAATACAAGTTAATGCCCAAACACAGTAACCGCCGTTCATCTTATTTATATTCATTTATATTCGAGTGTAAAGATCATTATTTACTACTTCTTTAAAGGGTATTTTGTTTCTTAGATTTTGACACTATAATCCAATTTGGTGATCCTTTAATTATTGATTTGGTTGGCTCGATAACGGTTAATACCATAATTTTTAGCAAATTTAGTAAGTAAGGGGATTTACACAACTATTACTGTAATTTGTTAATAATGTAATGATGCTTAATTACTAAGGTAAAATCTAGAAATTTTGCAAGATACAAAAATAATAAGGAACTTCTGTATATACAGTATTTACCAATTATATGAAGATGGTTTTAGGAAAAAATATATATAACTAGTTAGACAATACTGTAATTATATAAGTGCAGAATTCCACGTTTTACGGCATCTAATGTAGTTAGCCAGCTATGCGCAGTTTACGCTTGAAATTCGAAAATTGCTATTGTAGCCATCCTTTTAAAATAAACCGAATTTTTTTTTTCGAAATATTTAATAACTTCCGGAATGATAATGGAGTGATTATTTTTATAACTTTTGTAAACCGTCACTGCTGCAGAATTATAATACCCACATTATGGTGTAAAATAACAAATATTACAATTCCTTTTAATATTCTTTCCAAATTATCTCTTCCATCGTTTAAATGATGGTGTCAGTAAGTTAGAAATTAGATGTAATATTTGCAATAGATTAATTAAAAATCTTTGTAAAAACAATGTTATTACCTCTCTAAAACTTGTAGTAATTATTTTTTTAATTCCAAAGAAGTAAGAGTATTAGAACTTATTGGCAATCATACAACCTATATATTCATTTTAATTGCTTTAATTCAGAGGGTGTCAATGCATTAATAGAGGTCCTTTGCAAAACCACTTTAAATTTTTAAATCTTACTATTAGCTTGGTATTGGAAAAGTAAAACAGTTGCAAAGTTGCTTTATATAGATACTTTAACCTCTTTAAATAACTTTATTGATATTAATGGAGAAAAGACATTAGCAAAAGTATATTGTAAGAATAGCTATGCATAACTAGTTATACAAATCAATATATCCCTAATCATAGAATAAATAAACAGTGATCAAGAATGATAATAAGTGTTTTTTTTCTAATCATGAGTAATTTTGTAAGTTGTTGTCACTTTTGGTATTATCATTTCTAGAGCTTTGTCTTTGGTGTTATCATTATTTCTAATATGTCAGTATAGGTATTGTTCTTGCTTTTTTTTTTTTTGCTTTGTTCTAATTCATGTACTAGTCAATTTTTTTTCTAGGCACAAATAATTTCTAGTGTGTCAATATAGGGCATTATTCTTGGCACCAATTAATACTTTTTTCTTTTGCTTTGTTCTGTTTTATGTGCTAGTCAATCCTTTTTTAGATACAGATAATTTTGTTATAGTATTATATTTTTAATATTATGTTTGAAGCTATATTTTTGATATTATTGTTTTTAGTATTTGTTTTTAGCATGTTGATATAGATATTAGTAAAAATATTGTACCAATTAATCGCTTTTTTTTACTTTGTTATAATTGATATAATAATAAATAATTTTAGAAAATTACTACATATCACCAGTAGCAAACCTTATAATTTTATTATTGGTATTGTATTTTTTGATGATTTTATTTTTAGTATTGGCATTAATATTCTTGATAATATAAATTTTTTATTGTTGTTATATACTAGTATTATTTATTATTATTATTAATATTAGTAGATAAGTAGGATTAATATGATTTTAGTAATTTTTTGTTGCATTATTACTGGCATACTATATTAGGTTGTTTTGTTTAATAGTTTTCTTTTCTAATTGTAATAATATTGTCAATTTTGTCATTAGTACTTTTTTTTTGTTATGGATATAAATATAAAGTATTATTAAATAGTGGTATTAAAAGTTAGAATTAGAATTAGAATCTATTTTGAGTTTAGAGTTAAATAGTTTTTAAAGAATTAATATCTTTGTTAAAATATAATCAATATATAGTAGTAAATTATATATATAATATTATATATATAGATACAAATTATTTATATAACAAAAAAAAACTATCAAAAAGCCAAAGCCAATCATGTTGAGAAGAATCTTGAGAGTACCCTTACTCTGATTAGATGAAATTTATTTCATACAATAAATTTTAGGCAAAATTATTATAAAGATCACTTCAATTCATTTCGAATTTGATTGAGCAACCCCTAAATTACTAGCAAATCATATCGAGGGAGTTGCCATGAAAAGGTTTAAAGTCTTTTTTTTTCATAATGATTTTATTGATAGTAACGTTAAGCTTCTTATTGTGTATTAATTTTCACACCTCGGATAACAAAATTGCATCAATCAACATATTTAATTTTCTTGTTTGTGTTATCTTTTTAATCATGTCAACGATAGATTCATAACATAGAAATATGTTTATGTTAGAATTAAAGCTATTTGAAGTAGTGTAAAACATTTAGCTTGAAAAGTATGCGCACACTCATGTGATTACATGCGCGATCCACACATGCGCATATTGATTTTTTATACTGTTTTTTTTTTTTTTAAATGTAAGGTTTTTTACACTATTTTACAAGTATAGTTATAAAAAACTATATATATTATTGTTTTTTCATATAAACAAAATACTATACAAAATTATTTATTTCTTTTTAAAAATTGGTAAATCACTTATTACATAATATTCATATTATAATATTTTCTGACCAGAATAACACGACTAGCACTAGTATACACTCTGTACCTGATACCATATTTCAAAGTATATTTATCTGTCCGGTAAATGATTATATAAATATGTAAATATGTACACTTGTAAATACTTTGGAGCCAGTTTTACTGATTAAAACCGGTTTTAACATACTATATGAAACCGACTTTCAATCTGTGATCAAAATATACGTTCTCTGATTAGTTAACTTCTGAATGATCTAATCATGATAACCGATAATGAGAATGTCGATCTTACGTGTATTTTTTTTTAATCTCAACAATACAACGCGATGGTGAAAAGATATATAAGGTTGTAAGGTTTACTTAGCATGACTGAAGTTCAATTTAATTGGCTGCAGACATGCTGACGATCATCACAAAATTCATCACATGTCCTAGCTTGCAGATCTCAGTTGTTATATTGTGATTGGTCGATTTAGATTTTATTACAGATCTAAAGAGAAAAAAAAAATATTTTTGTCATAAAGTTTGACGTGATTAATGTTTTGACGCGAGTAAACTTTCTGTGGCTTAAAGTTTAGTGTGTTTACGTAATTAGATTTAAAAAAAAAAAAAAAAGTTTGCGTAGCTGCCAAGACCAAAGTTTTATTACTGTGAAGTTTTTTTAAGTTCGCCGCCAAGACTTGCCCCCTAATTTTTTCAAGTTTTACAAGTTTCGCTGTGGTAAGTTTCTTTATTATCATGATGAAAGATTCCTTATTAGTTATTAATCTTATTATCTTTATTAAATTAGAAATATAACCACAATTATGAGATCTTAGAAAAACTATGGACCATGCGCAGTTATTAACTGCACACATTCCAATGTTAGATATCGCGTAATTACAAACCTCGCATATGAGAAGTGCCACAAAAATCGAATGCTGGAAGCATATCCTTATTTTAGTGTTGGACAACAACTTTGTCACCCTCACTACTGTCAAATCATAGAGGCTGATAGAAGTCAACGAAGACGGAAGCTTGATAAAAAAAAAATAGCGATTCAAAAAAAAAAAGTACAAGAACTGACAGAACCTTCAATTGATAATAATAATACAGGTAAGTACGATATAATTTTTTAGATATAGTATTATTTAGTTATAGATTATTTTATATATAATTGACTTTAAATAAATAAGGCTGCACATTTTCGGCAAAAATACAAGCGTTAACAACAGTTCTATACTGCCAGCAACGTAAAGAGCATGCAAATTTAGAGCTAGATCCATTAAAATTTAAAACTTTAATTGAAACAAATCCTCAGCTTGAGGGTTTTTTTGATTTTATGACGAATTTGATTGTTTCTAAGGAACGTTCAGCACACAACATAAACGAAGCTAAAAAATCGACGGTTGGACTATGTTATCTGATAGCAGGCTTGCGGAATAAGTTTGTTAATCAACACAAGCTAGAAGTTGGATTGTATTTAATGGCATCAGGTGCAACATGGGAGGCAATTGATACGATGTCAAGTCTCGAATACTCAGCATGTGCTAAAACAGTTAACGATTTTTGAAAAAAGGCCAAAAATGAATATATTTCTAAAATTAAAAAACATTTTATGGAAAATGTAAATAAATATTAAATAAAATTAATTTAAATTTATGTATTACTTTATACGTATAATATAATTTTTTATTTTTTTTTTATATGTTAGTGCCATGTGTTTCATGTCTATAATGTTGACGATTACCATGCGATCCACGAAATTCGCAGACCAGATACTGTTTCAACATCAAGTGCCAAACATTTTGTCACGTGTGTGGCAAAACCTGTTATGGAATCCCCTTTCGTGCCACTTATTGTTAATCAAACATCAATTCACAATCCGTCAAATGTTGAAGCATGGAGAGTTAATTGGTACTTGATTAACAAATATAGTGGAATATTCGATATCTCGTATTTGGATCACCAGCCACATTGGGTTTCACAAAGACAAAATGAGTTCGATCGAGTAGAATCATTAACAGTGCACATATATAATGATAACATTATAGAAAGAAAGGAAGAGAGGTCTATAAAAGGGCTCCAATTAGTTGGATTTAATGAGCAGAGTTTGCATTCTGTTCAGGACTATTTCAATGCATTAAAACTTATCTTGTCAATGAATGAATATTTAAGTCAACAAGTCGCACCTGTCGTTGCCGATTGACCTGGTCAAATATACATTAGAAAGGCATTGTACACGGAAATACTATCTTGTGAAATCGAGCTATTCATACCCATGTTGGGCCCATTCCACTTGTCACTGAATAGTCGTGAACAGGTCTTAATAGTATATTATTTTTTTTTGAAGACTTATTTCATTTCGTATTTGGAAACCGTAAAAAATTGGCCAAAAAACCTCACCCTTGGCGAATAAATCTTTTGTTAGACCTTGCACGAAATGGATAGATCAAAATAAAAAAAAAGTTATAGAAAAATTTGAACAAACTTGTAAAGACATTGAATATCGAACAATAATTGATCTACTTGACAATCTAATTCCAGCTACGCTTGATGTTTATGCGATTCTATTCCGTGTGGGCTCGTTCGACGAATATGTAGAGACGGTTTTTCGTATCTGGACGTTCGCTCTACGTTGGAAACGAAAAAACTACAATAAAGCCCCTCTAATATTTTTATCCGACCTATTTTATTGGAAAGATACGGATCATCCTTTTTATAACACAATTAAAACGTATTTACCAACTTTTAACGACTATTACGTAGAAAACACACATAGTCGAATTCGAGCGAATACTTCCCCAAATGCAACTGCTGATAGCATTATAAATCAGGCATATGTTACTAGTAATAACGATATTTAAAAATTTTAATCAATATTTAAAATTTTAATAAAAATTTTTTTTATAAGTACTTATTTTATTAATTTTAATAATTTGTAGTGAATAATGACCCAGCATTTAAAAATGCTTATTGTAAAGCGCGACGATATCCATATAATGCCAGGATGCTCGAATTTTTATCCAACAAAACTAGTCTTTTTTTAATACAGTATTTTCAAAAAATATTTCATAACCTTGGACGAAGTGGACCAGTAGATGATAATAAAACAGATGACGAAAGGAATAATGAAGGAGCTAATAAAAGGACCAAAGAAAATAACAGTAAAACGAACAAAGGAGAGAATAGTAAAAAGACTAAAAAATGAACCAACAATAAAAACACCCAAAAGGCTACAAAAAAAACTACCCAAAAGGCTACCAAAAAAAACCAAAAAATCTACAAAAAAAAAGAAAAAACCTGAAATTTATCAGCTTGTGACTTTAGGAAAACAAGTGGACTTACGATGCTTACCAACTGCATATAGCACATCTTATCCGCCACAACCTGGGTTATGTGATTCTTGTAAACTTCCATTCGTCAACGATAATGGTGCGGTATTTATATGTGGTCATGCATACCATCTGGGTTGCTATAATGGAAAATGCATTTATTGCGAGGAATTCTACAAAAAAGAAGTTTTTAAAAACATTGATTCATTTTTAAAGTGAATAGAAAAAGGAAATGATACATTTACCCTGGAGGACCTTGTTGATAGTGACGATGATGCTGCTGATAATAATGACGTAGAAGAAGAGACAGATAATGGTTTTGAGGAAATAGACGAATTGTTAGAAATTTTAACCAAGCTTACAAATGAAATTAATTAAATAGATTTGTAGTAAACATATAAATTAGTAAAGCGAACAACTAGTTTGTTCAACTTAAAAACTTAAATAAAGCCTTCTTCTAGCTTTTGCAAACTTAGTTTTTGTATAAGTATTAATACTCAAAGGTTGCTTACTATAAAAAAAGCTTAATCTAAGAAACCTATACACATTACGGATCTTAGAGATGGGTCACTGAAGTTTGTTCGCAAAGCACCTAAGGAATGAGCCAGTAAAAGTTTTATTAAAAAAACTGGTAAATTTTTGCACATTTTCCTGTGAACAAAGTCTATATGTTTTCTATATATAAATCGTGTGTAACATTAACGCATAAGTAGAACTTCAGTCATGCTGGTTTACTTTTTTTCTTATTATATTTAATATCATTTAATACATTTATTCAACATATTCACTTTAATATACAGTACATACATCTCTTCTTTTTTCTTTTGCATTTATTTTTTTTTTCTTTCAAGCCGAAATTGTTGTTGTAATTAAGATAAGTATTCTTCTGTATACACTTGTGTTCAGTTGCTATACCTATTTTAACTTTGTTCGTCTTTCAAGGTAAGTAGTTTTATTTAGTGCATTGACTGGCCCACGCAAGAGCGTCAAGAACAGGCCGGAAGACTATGCCACCCTCCTTACCTGGGAAGGTCCCTTTACCCTCGAAGATTTGGTTTTGATTTTGTTTTGTTACTAACTTTTACTTACAGTGAATTCAAATCTTCGAGGGCATTTTTTTGCTTTCACACCCAGGTTGTGAAAGCTTGGTATAGTTTGTATCTTATATTATTGTTTTTGGGTCACTTTTGGTATTGACGTCCTCGTCATGTGGCCTGGGTATTATTTAGTTAAATCTACATAATGGCTAACGGATACCAGTATATGTTTTTGTTATGTATTTCTGATAATTATTATACTAATTATTATTTTTTTAATAATTGTTTTTCTTACTAGAACGTCATCGTTAATATCATTGTATTTTGATAATATTGAAGTCATCGGTAGTGTGATTGTTTTGAAGTTTTAATTTATCAAGCAACGAAGTTTTTATAAGGCTTTTTAGGCATTTTTTATTAGGTTTTAGTATTTTTTTTTGTAGCTTTCAGATTTAAGTTTGTTTTTTATAGTATTATTTTGTTGTTTTTTTTTTATTCACCGGGATTTGGTAAATTTATGTGTGTTTTTTTTTTTCACTTGATCAATAAAGTTTTGTCACACATGCGAATACATAAATTAAACTGTTGGCTTCACGTCTATACAATAACTAGAGTAAAAGTAAATAAGGAATATCACTATTCAATGCGTTACAAGTAGCTTATCTTTACATCACAGAGGATGATAATATTATCTTTGCGCAAATTGCATCATATTATCTCATATATCATGCAGTGATTAATAATATATCGGAATATAAAAAAAAAAAAAGACTTGAGCTACAGTGAACTCAAAATTTTGGACTTCTTTAAGGCTTCTTAGAAAGTCATATGGGCAGCCGTCAATAGAAATCAAGCAAATCAACATTTGAAAAAAAATTAATTCCTTAACTTTCACAGCTCATATCTCAATGAATTTTAAAGCCATCTTAAATGATTTAATATTCAAAAGAAAGCTTAGATCATAAGCTTTCTTTTGAATATTAAATCATTAAGATAGCTTTAAAATTCATTGAAATATAAGCTGTGAAAGTTAAGGAATTAATTTTTTTTCAAATGTTGATTTGCTTGATTTCTATTGACGGCTGCCCATATGATTTATGAAATTTATACATTTCTAGGAATTAGTAAATGAGTGGAAATTATTGAATCCAAACGAATAATGATAGTTTTCAATATGCTAATAATGGAATCTGTAACCGTTGTGCAAAATTTTGTATTTTGATTGGTATATCGATATAAATCGATATTTTTGACCATATCGATAAATATTTTGCAAAAATCGATATTATTCCCCGTCCCTGGTCTATTGCAAAAAGTTGAACCAACTGAATATTTGCCGATTCGATCACAAACTTATTGAATCCTTCTTATATAACAAAATACTATTACTGATGAATCGGCTGATGAGGTTTAAAAATTATTTGCTTACTGTTCTTGATAGGGAACTGAAAATCTCATGTTCATATCTGATGAATTTATAATACTGATTAGACAATAAATTTATGATATTATTTCATTTTTTGATTTTAGTAATTTATGGTTTATTATACTAGTAAACAACTAGCGATTTTGTTTAACATGCAAATAATTTATAATTATATTTGTTGAACCGTTGAACAGTTAATGTATAAAATATTATTTGTTTGAACCGTTAAAAGAATAAAATATTCAAACCATTTTTAACGATTAATTTGTACGCTTAGTAGATCAATTATATCATAAGAAAAACTTGCACGTGATCGTGAATGATTTTCATAATATTCACGTGCAAGTATCGTTTTTAATATTTAAAAATTTGATCATAAAGCTATGTCATGATCAACTTATATAATTGATTTGATCCGTAAAATAGAAATTATATGGCTACTTAAGTTCTAGCTTAGGAAGTGGCGGGGTGTGGCCACAAAAAACAGGATTAGAGATCGACACATTTGTCTTTTACAAAATCCTCCATTCTAATGCTCAACTGTTCTCGATTTGGACCCATAATAATATATATATGATTTGAAAAAAAATAAAACACGTATGGGCTGCCATCAATAGAAATAAGGCAGGTTGACATTTTTTTAAAAAAAGATGAATTTTGAAACTGCCTTGATGATTTAATAGTCAAAAGAAGCTTAGATCTTAAACTTTTTTTTGACTACTAATTCATCAAGGTAGCTTCAAAATTTCATCGAGATATGAGCTTTGAAATGTAAGGTATTAATTTTTTTTTAAAATGTCAATCTGCCTTATTTCTATTGATGCATATATTATATTATTATTTTATAATGATTTTATTATATATATATATATATTAAAAATATCAACTAATTTAATATGCTCAAAATACTTAAGCAAATCACATGCTTCAATCACATGCTTCAATGACAAAATCCACACGCCAAAAAATCCCCCAACGGATCATATGCCACCCGGTGGTCACGGATTTGCTTTTTGGTACTATTGGGGGGTTCAAAATTAACAAAATAAGTAGCGCATTTTGGAAATAAATAGGACTTTTTTATAATAGCGTTTGTTACTATGTTTGAACTATAAATGGAAAAATAAAATAAGATCTCATTGAACATAAGTGTAACCTTGTACGTACGTACTGTACGTCGGGATTACCGATTTTTGCACTAATTAACATATGTGATATCTTATAATTACCGCGGAGATTCCAATACTGATAAGTATATCAGGGTCCCTTCTATATACTGCATAAATTGCATTCATATATATATTTAAATATAAAAACATACATATCTGTAGCGGTAGGAGAAAGTTATAGGTTTAACAGTAGCATTACACAAGTAAACTAAACTTTACCATGCAGTTAAATGTTATACAAAAGTATTTGATATCTAAAATTTTGTCTTAAATATATATTTAATTTTCAAGTCGTTTAAGCTACAGATCTTCCTAAAACATATATACAGATTATATATCAGATATGCCAATCACATCGAAATAAAAAAAAACTTATCGAATTCGGCCGAATAATTCTCGATCAATATTTTTAGGTTTCCCTAAGATCCTGGGATTTAACTTTTTAAGATATATATCGATATTATGTTTTTGCATTAAATATATGCATTAAAAAAAAGTTTATTTTATCATTCATTACAGTATCTCTCTAGATTATTACAATATAAGTTAATTATGTGCATTAAATAATCGTATTTCAAAATTTCTAATAATTGTATATGAAAAATGAATAATTATATACACAAGAAATTCACTACATATTATTACATCAACACCATAAAACCAATGCTGTTATACATTTTCGAAATGTTCAATGATTAGGATTTAAACAGAATTGTAACAGAAAATACTAAAATGTACAAGATACATAGAATAAAAATCTAATTCATTAAATATTATGTAGTAAAAATATGTCATGATTCTATGGTATTGTTAATCTCTTCTGAACCAAGACTATGATGTCGATTTTTATATTTCTCAATCTCTTCCTTTATTGCAACAATTAATTCCTAAAAGGAAAAAGAAAAAAAATTAGTTTATATAAAAGTAAATTTATTAAAAAATTTTCTTTAACTTACTTCTTCTTTGATAGGTTTTGTTAAAAATGCATCCATTCCAACATCAATGGCCTTTTTAAAATCGCTATTAAAACTATTAGCTGTCAATGCCAATATCGGAATATCTACACCTCGTTCTCTCAATAATTTAGTAGCTTCATATCCATTCATAACTGGTGTAATTATATCCATCAATATACATGAATAACCTCCCATGTTTATCGTTTCCTCAACCATATCTATAGCTTCTTTGCCGTTATTAGCGATATCTACGGAATAATTATTACGTACAAGCATTTTAGATGTTACCCGTTGACATATAAGATTATCTTCAACAAGTAGTACTTTTGATGTTTGTGGTGAAGATTGTTCTACTTGACAAGTTTGTGATGTTGATAAAGAAAGAGGCGCTATAGATGATGTAACATTTGCATTACTATCATCTACCATACTATTTTCTGTTTGTAATGTAGTAAGTGTAATAAGTGTTTGATCTGAAGATGTTGTTGATAATGGGGGATGTGCAGCATGTGATGATGATGGTGGCGTGACTGAAGTATTATTTGATGATATGATTGTTTGAACTGGTGATTTTTGAATGTTAATATATAAATTTTGATTAGAATGTTCATCTGTAGCGACTGAAGGTTGATCAGAAGTTGCATTTTGTGTGTTTAATAGTGTAGGTGATCTAGGTGGCGTTATTATAGATGCATCACTCTTTAGTTTTATAGGAGATGCTTGTAATAAAGAATTATCATAAGAAGATATGGATTTTTGTGTAAATGTTGTGTCTTCGTTTAAGTTTTCAGAATCACTCTGACTTTTAACACCAGGATATAAAGTTATTATGGGAGGGAACGTAGGTGAAGGTTTGAATGATGTTATACTATCAATAGAATCGTTCATTGACTCTTTGTCATTCACAGTTGTGTTATTTTGATGAGAAGAGCCAGCACCACCAAATCCAGTAGCAGTAGCCTTAACTGATCCATTACGTTGAAAGAAATTTCCTTTAATTATACTATTATTATTACCATCATCAGATTCTTCTCCATTAGATAAACGTTGCCTTCGTTTTCTTCTAAGTGTACTTTTATAAGGACGAACGGAAGGTAGAGATTTTGCAATTGATACACTTTTTGAAGCGTGAAGTTGCGCCTTAAACTCAGTTGTATCTGGTGAATAATCCATATGTGTTTCATCAGTTGAATGAGTAGGGCTAATTGCGACATCAAATGATCCACGCTTGAAATTATCCCATGTAAATTTATCATCCGTTCGTAACCAAATATCAAACCACACTCGATTTCTAGGTTGTTTTTTTTGAGCTTTGTCAACATGAAGCTTCCCTCCCATAACTTTAACAATAGCTTGTGCTAATGCCATAGAGAGGCCTTGTGCATGAAATCTAGAACCTATTGATGAATTTGCTTTAGAATAAGGTTTAAATAATTCTGCTATTTCCTTATCTGACGATAAACCTTCACTTTCATCCAGTACAGAAAAACGTAACAATACACCTCTCGTAGAATGAAATATTAAAGCTTGTATTTCTAATTCGATAATTCCACCTTCAGGTGCAATTTCAATTGATCGAGCTATCAATTTGTTAATGACCTGTTCTATACGTCGAGCATCTCCATATATATTACGTGGAATATCACTATGTATAATTGTCTTTATATTAATTTTTTTATTTGTTGCTGCTACCGATTGAATCTTTGCTAAATTTGATATTAAAGCATGAAGTTCAAATGGTTCACATTTCAATTCTATCTCATACGGATTGGGATTTGTCAAATGAGTAAGATCAAGAATGTCATTAACAATAAAGCTCAAAAATTTCCCTGCAGACATAATGTAATCCAATTCTTCTTGCTCCTTTTCCTTAAAAGAATTTTTTAACATTTCAGCAAAACCAAAGATAGCATGTATAGGGTTACGAATCTAGTAAATATATATATATATATATAAAAATTAATCACGTTGGCTAATAATTAGTAGCATACAAAAAAAAAAAAAAGAAAAAAATTTAAAAGAATAGTATACCTCATGACATAAGAAGAAAAGAAACTCTGTTTTAGATTGATTTGCCATTTCGGCTTCTTTTTTCGCCTCGATGACAGATCTTTCATATTCTTTTTTAAAACTTACGTCCCTAAACATTACAACTTGAGTGCAATAATTTTTTTCTACAACTTGTTGTGAAAAATTTGCCTCAGCTTCAAAACAAGTTCCATCTTTTCTTCGAGCCATAACATCACGCATGCCGGGGCGAACCGGTACTTGCATTGGATCGAAATCTGAAATTTCACGTTCTTCAGCTGGAGTTTCAACTATGGGAATCAATAACTGGTTTACGTGCATTTTATTTTGAACTTTAATATCATTAGGAGAGTAACCTGTTAAACGAAGTGCATGTTGATTGGCACCAACTATTTCACCCTTGGCATTGAGAGCAATCAACGGATCAGCGATAGCCTCTAATACAGCTTTACTATCCGCTGTAATTGCTTTTAGTAAACTCTGAGTTTCACCTAGTTTTCGAGTTTGCATGCTAACCTTGTCTCTCGCACTCAAATATTTCCGGAAGTACCTGGAAGTGAGAAAGCCCAATAATCCAAAGAACAATGTAAAAAGTACCAAAGATACTGAAGGCATAGTTTTTGAAACCGCAAAATTATATGAGCTTTCGCTTGGCACGCATTGAAATGTCCAGTAACGATCTGCAAATTTATGATCAATTTCCACCATAAAACCATCGCTACCGTTCCTATACTTTACATCTGGTTGTGAAGTATCAAAAATCAACGAGTCATAATCACGATCAATGATTTTAATTGATAAACCGACATCTTGGAATTGATCTATTATGCTTCCAAATGATTTATTAATATCATAGACTCCAATGATTAGCCCATCAAGATCTCTGTCCGGAGGTATGAAATGTGGATCTGTTAAATTCTTATAGAAAGGGAAGAGGACAAGCACTCCGCTGACTGAAGCATTGAAAACGAGCGGAATACTACTAGTAATAGTAACGTTTCCGTTTCTTGCTTTTCTTAAAACTTCAATCGATCTTCGTCTCTCAATTTGAGAGTAAACATCAAATCCAATGGCTTTAATTGAATCGGATCTCCACGGGCTGATATATTGAAGAGGAAAATATTCTGTCCCATTATAATCACGGGTCACTACTTCACCATCATTATTTAATTGCTTCATTATTAAACCATTTTCTTTTTCCCAGGACAAGCGATCGTTGGCTTTAACGCGTGGAGCAAAATTAACTGATCGGATGTTCTATTATTAAAATAATAATAATAAAAAATTTGAATTAGTTGTTAGATCAAATAAAATTATGTTATTGAAAAGAAGGGCAAGAGGGGACAACATAATGTTGATTGACTATTTTGAAGCGTGATATCTAACAATATTAATATGTATGCCTTAAAGAAGAAACAAATCAACCTATATAATTATAAAATATTCTTTGGTGATCATTTTAAGATCCATCACATTGATCAATATTATGAACTACACAACAATATATACATTAGTTCATTTTCCTCTATTACAATTAGGTAATTGATGATAAATAACGTTTCTCTCCGCTTTTGCTCTTAATTTATTTTATATGAATTTTATTTTATTTTTTATTTTATTTATTTAATTTTTTTTAATTACCATGTTGAGCATAGAAGAAAAGTTTCCATATCTGTTGACAATCGCACCAGTAACATTTGGAGTAACAGACAAGAAAGCGCAGAAATCTCTCGCAGTGGCCAGACTTCTCCAGAAACCGGATACAATAGCATTTTTTCTTTCATCACAATAATATCCAAACTCAATCCTATATCGCCTACGTTCTTGGCCTAGTATCACGAAAAATACGGCTATACCCATAATAATACCAAGTAAAAATATAATTATAGGGATAATTATGGTGGATAAAGTTTGTGGAGAAGGCCTTATTCGATTCATAAAACATTCTTTAACAGAACTTGTATTAGTAGTGGTGTTTGAATTGTTTCGATAATAACCATTCCTGGTATTTTTAGGCATGTCTGTATTTGCAATTTCAGGATTATCACATAATTCAGCATTTGTATTATCTGTCGTATTGTAAAAGTTTACAACATAACGATCCTCAAACTGCAATCCTTTTCCCCCAACATCATTACTCCCTTTAAAGCAAAGGTCAGCTGCGTCGTCAAAAATCGTGTTTGTTTTCTCAGGAATCTCATCAGAAATCGTGTTTGTTTTTTCCGGAATCTCAGTAGCTGCAAAGGTAGTAAGTGTTGCCGAGTTCTTTTCTTCAGCGCCTTCCGAGTTTGTAGACCGAATAGAAAGTGAGTGCCTATTTGTTTGATCGCTCATTTGATTTGAAACGAGAAAGATTCCGTTAACGTAATGGAGAATATTTCGATAAAAACAGTTACTATTAGCGATATCTTTCACGAAAAACCAACGTTGAAGCGGCATATATAGAAGAAAAAACTCGGATATGTTAATAAGAGCATAGAAAATTGTGAAAATGGGAGACAGGTGAGGAGTAAGAACAAGCGGATGAATAGTTTGCATAAAAAATTGAGTTTATTATTACTAATAAGGTTAGTTCCATGTTGGTTTTTTTTTGAGACTAAAGTAGTGCAACAAAATATCCAAATATTGTTAAAATGTAAAAGAGGGAAGTGTGGAAATTTGCGTTCTGTTGGACAGGTTTGACAGATCAACTTTCTATATTTTCTATCCAATCACAAACAAGGTTAGATGTTCATGCAAATTCAGAAATTCATCCATAATAAAAAATTCTAAAATTCTTTTATCATCTACCGATCAATATGGCTGACGATTTAAGTAATCGTAAGTGTTTGTTATGCAATTCCTTCAATTTAAAAAGGGAATCTTAGTTCGCTTATGATGTGTACAAACCTCTAGATTCGAATGGTGTCGTCCCAAATCTCGAGGAGTTATTTAAAAAATTAAACACTTCAAATGGCAAGAATTTTTATCTCCGATCGTGTTCGTTTGGAAACTAACGTCAAAAGCTTATTAGTTTTAACTTCTTTATTGTGAACTATTCAGATCCCGATAATGAACTGATTCAATCCCTACCTTCACTAATCGCTGGTCTTGAAAGTTGCAAGAACATAATATCAAACCAGAGCTCGACTTCAGAAAGTAAATCGAATGCTTGGTCCAAAGTATTAAAAACAATAGAAATGATTGCAAATTTTGCGAAAAATGGTAATATTTTATTTCTTGATACTGGCAGTGTCGAATTTTAATTTTATCGTACCTTTAATTTTATACTACTTACTATTATAAATAGAAATTTCGCGCGATCCACTTGGAGCCTCCGGTGCTGTTGATTTAATAGTTCAATTTATGCAACTTAATGACACCCAATCATATGATTCGATTGATTATCAATGCCTTCGAGCTCTCGCAAATTTTTGTATTAATAGCGGTAAATAAAATAAAATAAAGATTTGTTTGTATTTATTCTAACTAACATATTTCAATTTATCCTTAAAGATGTAAATCGTCAAAGAATTCTAGATTCAGGTGGTATAAATTCTGTACTTGTATGTTTGAAAAAGCAGAAAAATCTAGAGAGTATCCGCGGTGCTTGTGCTGTATTATTAAATGCTGGTCTTCAATATGGTATTTTCTTGCGGTATTTGGTGTTCATTGCGAAACCACAAATATTTTTTTCATAAATATAATATTAAATGTAATTCCCTTTTTTTTTATCAGATCGGGTTAATTCCGAGATTATAAAATTGGATGGGATTATCGCACTTTCCAATCTTCTTGAGCCGGAAAATATTTTGAAAAAGTATGTTGAAAATATTGACATAGCACGAACGACGGTTTATTTTGCCACAAGAGTATTGTTAAATTTAATAGGAATTGGTTAGGATTTATTTTTATTTTCTTTATAATTTATTTGATACCTACATTATTACTTACACAATCGTTAAAACCATAGATGAAGGCAAATCGAAATGTGCGACTACTGAAGTGATTACTGCGTTAACGCATCTGCTTTCTTATGCTTCTTCAGATAACGCAACGAATGAAGACGTAGACATTATTGAGAATGTTGTAGAAATTTTGGAAAGCATTGCTATAGACAGCGGTGAGCATATAGATCTTAATATCGTAAAACTGCGAAATAATTATCATGATTGTTATTTCGAAAATCTAATCTTCAAATAGTTGATTTAATTTCAAAATAACGTGTGCCTCATATAATATATTGGCGGATTTATAATACAGTAATAATCAGCCTCGGAAAATTTATCTTGGAATAGCGCACATAGATGTACTTTAAATAACGCGTAGGTGCTCAAAAGAACGCGCAATTATGCATTATTTCGCGGTTTACGATAGACTATTCGTGTATATTAAATTCGATTACATATATTTTTAACATTTTTCCATTTATTTATACAAGATGAAGTGCAGCAAATTCTAGTCAAAGATAAATTATTTTATAGTTTATTGGACTTTCTAGAACATTCAAAACCTCCAGAAGGGTGCGGTCAACGAATTGATAAGATTTATGGTGAATCTAAAGCTGCCGCGTTAAAAGTGATTGTCTCGACTACAATGAGTGGTAATTCTTTTTTAAATTATATTAGTTGACTAGCATTAATATATGAATATTTATGTAATTATATTTCTTTGTTTTAAGATAAAAACATGGATCCTTTGTTTGATGATACTATTATATTGAATCGCTTACTTAATTGGCTAGAATTGGGACCAGAACGTGATGACCTTCAAATGTGTGCAGCATTGTCTTTGGGTAACCTCGCTAGAAGTGGTAATATTTCAATTTCCTATAAAAATCTAGCTTCATATTCCGGTTTCTCCCTAAATTCATTGAAATATTCTCTTTTTTAATTTTAAAATTAAGATACACATTGCATAAAATTAGTCCATGATATTCATATCGTAGAGCCCCTTGCTAATGTTCTGAAAACTTCAAGTAATGTCAAAGTACAACATGCTGCTATTAGCGCATTGAAGAACTTATCAATCGCAGGTAATTTTTTAAGTAATATCTATCTTAAGTAATACATATGTATATACATTTTTTTTAAACCTCTCACCCTTATTACAACTTATTTGAGTAGCTGAAAACAAGGATATTATTGGATCATCCGGAATTATTGGAGCTACATCGCCGTTACTCGAAAAGGATACCGTTCAACCTGTCCAATTTGTTGTGGTTGGAATTTTTAAACATCTTTCATCTCAAAATGGTTTGTTTACGTCCTCTATGTAATTCGATAGATATTATTTAGATTGTATTGGTAAAATTTTACTTTTTATTAGTTAAAAACTCCCTGAAAATTATTCTTGGAGAAAATCAAAATGATGTAGAAAGACCACTTACGCGTCTATTGAATTTAATTAAGCGTACTGATGACTTACCCATTCGCAGCGAAGGAACGCGAATACTTGTTAATCTTGTTAAGAACATGTGGGTTGAAAATCCCCATACTGTATTAGGTAAAATATTTTTTCCTATATTTCAATCGTTTATATGAACCATAATAAAATTTTTTATAATATTGGGAATTCGAATATTTATAGAAGGAACACCTGTGTCTTCATTGCGTTCAGAATTGAATAGACAAGAGGTTGTTCTACCCCTTGCTAACATGATTATAGAGTCTAAATACCCAATTCTTCAAAATGAAGGTATAATTGCTTTAACATTACTAATAATGGATGATTCTGCTGGATCTGGAGGTGACATTTTAAGCATTTTTTTTTTTCAAAGTTTATAAATCGTAATTGCATATCTAACCTTATGAATACTTCCATTAACTAGATTCTAATCCTGCCTTAAATATATTGACAACAACAAACGAGTGTGAAGAAATAAGTGACAATACTACATCACAAACGATAGTTCATTCGGTGGTTAATGATGAAATGATTCCTTCAAACTCATCGACAGTAGCAACACAACAAGAACATTCTTCAATATCGCCCTTACTCAAATCATTGCTTGATATGATATTGAGTGAACGAGATAAATATGCTGATGAAATTAAATGCAATGTATGCTTGTTACTTGAGAAGTCAGTGAAGGCTTCATGTGGGACTCGTGAGTACTTTTTTTTATTTATATTATTATGATAGTTTTTTTTTTTTTGTTTACATATTTGACTAATTTTTTTACTTTTATAACATATTATTGTTTAAATCAGGAAAACAATATCTTAAAGAAAGCATCCTACCGCCTTTAACTTCATTATTAGAACAAACCCAGTTACCAGATAAATTCAAATCTGCAATCGAAAGGATTGTAAAATGTTTAAATTAATTTATTTCTCTCATTAAATAAATTTAACATAATTTAAAAATAATATCATTTAGAACTAAACGCGTAAATGAACTTTTGTACTTTTAAATTAATTTATACAGCTATACCTTTTAACAATATTTTCTCAACATTGACATTTTTATTTAGCTTTTAATTCTATAAATAATACTATATTTGAACGAACTATTTTAAAAATAATTGTATTTTTTAGCCCATATTAAATTTCCTTTTTTATTTTCAATTAGTTTAGCCTTTTTTGTGCGTACATTTTTATATTAAACATGTCTAAATATAAATATATCAAATATATATAGATATATCTGGTTTTAATTTCGGAAAATTTTCAACCAATAATAATGTTGGGGCTTATGAATATGTAATATTACAGGAGACCTTTTTCTGATTGGTCAATCCTTGCAGTTTGCTTTTCGAAAGTAAACTATGAAAAATTTAACATTAAACAAATAATAACAATATCAAAAGATCTTTGAAAGTTTTAAAACCAAAATGTTACTTTCCTAAGAAGATATAACCATGTTGTTACTCTATACCAATTTTGCGATATATTCTATGCTTTTTTAATTTGTGTTCTAACGCAAAAATATGAAAATCAGGGGCGTGATCCTAACTCTGCTGAGTTTTTTAATCATGTGATTTAATCATGTGAATTTAATTATGTAAAATGAAACTTTAAAGCAAAATTCTTTCGTAATCTATGATTTTTAAATATGACCTCAAAAAATAAAATCTTAAATTAAATACCGTAAAAACTCAAAATAGCGTTATTTCGAGTACGCGCATATGCGTTATTTCGAACTTGGGGTCGATATTCTAAATCCAGGTTTTTCAAAATAACGCCCATATAATACCGGTAATAGCATTTGTATGTATCACGATGGTTTATAGAATTCGATAGAATCCGACTGTGCATAAATTAGATAATCAAGCATCCATTTTCATAAATAAATCCCAAAACTTAAAAAACCAAAAATATACAATTTTGAGATGATTGGTCCAAATACAAAAAGCTTAAGTTGATAGCATTATATTTTTTTTTAGTCTATTTAAATTTAGAATTCGATAGGATTCGATTATGTATAAATTAAATTGAAAATCAACCGTCTATTTTCTAAATAAATAAAATAAATATCAAACCCAAAAAGCCAGAAGTATACAAGTTTGAGATGATTGAGCCAATTCTTAAAGGCACGATATAATGGTAATTATTGAAAAAAATAAGGTATTATATGAAGCATTAACTTTATTAAATTGTGGGTGCGCATTATATACATGCATAGGCGTTATTTTGGATCTATTTTTAGGGGTCACAATTTTCGAAACAATGCCCATGGAGTTTTTATAGCATGCATTTTTAAAGTCTCTGTTATATTAATAATATTTAAATTTTTAGAGATGCAGTATTCTTTTTTAAAGTCAGACCATAATTTTTAAAAATTTTAAAGTAATAAAACCTTATGTTAGCGTTATGGCCAAAATAGGCCTTTATTAATACCAAAATTTGGGAAAAATCTTTTTTGTTAGTGCGCAGTAGACGGTTTCATAGAGAGTCGATTGTTAAAAGAGATCTGATTGGTGCATTTGCGAATTTGCAACAGAGCATGTGATGTAATCGATCAACCAATCAAACCTGAGAATTTTGAAATAATAAAATTTCATATGGGCGGATCTATTTCCGATGTGATTATTGCAAATCTCATGCTAATTGGTTTGTTTATTTAAAACACTATTAAAGGACTCTATAAAAATAATAAACTTTTTATATACTTTAGTTTGAAGCTTTATTGTCCGAAGTGTAGCAAGGACTCTATAGTACAGCAATGGACACGATTTTGTGTTGGATTCCAGTCACGTGTAGCCAATCAACTATAGAAATCGATACAAATCAGCCCAATGTTTATTATCGGCTTCGGACACTAACGGGTATTTATATTCAATAAGACCATAGTTTTCTGGATCCCAAAATTCTTTTTTGGGATTCTAAACTCCAGCTAGTAACAATGTCAATAGGTAGGCCACATAAAAACACAGGACTATGTATAGTATATGGCAAAAATCTAAAAGAATACAAGAATAGTTTTTAGCATTTGTTTATGTGTTTCTATTCATTGAGAAAGTAAAAACTTGTGAAAATTTTCAAAAATATTAAATATTTGCAAAAAATAGCAAAAATCCAAATTTTTGAAGATCTTCACAATTTTTATAAAAAAATTCTGCACAATTATTTAAAAGTAATGATCTTTGCAAATTATAACAAGTTATATCTGCACATGTATTTAAAGTTTTTTAATACTATTTTTTAAAAATTTTTTGTATTAAGTTCTTTTTAATTGTCTGAAGGACACTCACAGGTAGAGCAATAGTTCACCCGATGTCCATGTGTTAGCAAATTCTGAATACTGATTGGCTAGATCAGGTATAACATAAAAACAATAAAAACAATAAAAACTGATTGTTATTGGCTAGATCAGTTGTAACATAAAAAAATTGATTTTATATTTGTCCTTCGGACTTTAAATGGTTCACATTTTTTTAGTACAAACCTGTTCTTGATTTTGTAGTATAGTGATATCTTTAGATTAATAACACTAGAGTTAGAAATATTAATGAAGTAATCTAGAGTGGTGTAGTGTATACTCTGCTAGAGTAACCATTAAACCAAATCACATCAGGACCCCGAAGAACTCTGATATAACTCAGAGGTTACTAAAAAAGGGGGATGGCTAAAGCCATGTACCCACGTGATTTTTTGAAATTTTAGTTAAAATTCATATCAGAGACTGTTTAGCATTAGGTCAGGGTTAGGATTAGAATCAATATAAGTAAAATTGCCTTCCCGACATTTTTTATTAATGGCCCAAGATAGGTTTAGAATGCCGTTTTTATGCTCTCGTATTTTTTTTTGGTTTTTGACTTCTTCGGGCTGATCTGTGTAAACAAAATTTTGCAACTCCATTTGGTTGATTTACACGAAAATGTCACATGGGTACATGGCTTTAGACGACCCCTAAAAAAGGTAAATTTTGCATAAAAATTCATCAAACATTGCATTTTTATATAGTAAATTTTTTAAATTTTGGCCTATTTTATACGCCTATTTGGCTGATATTATACAAACTCAAATCTGAGTTATATCAGAGTTCTTGGGAGTCCTATCACATCAGAGCTATTTTTTCAGATTAAACACTATAATTTTATTCAGAATATATTACTCCAGACTAAATTTTTTATAGTACTTAATTTAGAATTTAATATTAGATTTCCAGACTTAACGTAAAACCTTTTTATGGCTCATAATTTATTACATGTGCAAGAAAGTTTACTGAAGATGACAACTAGTGCTTAAAAATTTTGATTAACTAATTTAATAGTCTCTAATACTTTTAAATATAATATTTTTAATAAAATAAAAATACACTATTTAATCATATATAGTTCAATTTTTTCATATCTGTTGCATATATAGTTGCTGTCCAAATCTAATTAGGTTGGGACTTTGGATTTCTAGGGTATTAACAACTATTTGAAACTAGTTAAAACTATGAAATTTGTTCCAAACTTACTATATAAATTGGGATTTAAAAATTTCAAATATTTTCAATTTTGACCAATAGTTATAACTATTGGATGGCAACTATAGTTGTATGATATTTCTGAGTAACAATTTTACTCTCATAAGTATTTATATATTTATGTAATAATTTTATTTTGCTTGTTTTAATTTAGGCTTGGCAAAATTAATTTTTTTAGTTTTTATAACCCGACCAGATCAAATTTTGCTAAATTTGATAAAAAAAATTTAAAGTATATTTACTATTTAGGTGGTTTTTTTAAATCAAAAATTTAAAATAAAATTAAAAGCAGGTAATAGGTCACTTTTTCTAAATATTTTATGTTATAAGAATCAAAAAATTTTGTGGCTCACACTCAGGTTCAATTTATAGTAAATCTACTATTTAAGAGATCTTGTATAGGCAATTTACAGTAAAGGGAGTAACAAAAATCCAGTGATTTTTTAGGGGGGGAGGGTAAAAAAAGTTGAAATTATATATAAGAACCCAACTATATATATTAAGAAAGAGAGAGCGGGTAGGCCTCTGATAAAAAATAATTAGGTGATTAATGATATGGCCCTAAACTAGTAAACCAAGTTGATCTTAAAAATTTAACTTGACTAAATTAATTTAAGTTGATTATTTATTTGGTTTTTAGTCAAAGTCAATTTTTTTTAAAGACACAGTTATGTGAAAAAATGTACCAATTTATCACATATTAGTCTATACTTGTATAATATGCAGTATATATGTAGCATACATCGGCAAAATTTGCAAACCAATTATTATCAATTACTAACCAGAGAAATAAATATTGATAATAGGGTTCGAAATGGGCCAGGTCAGGGCCAGATGCGTGCATTTATGTGCCCCCAAACATGTTTGAAATCCGGATGAAATGTATATCGATCATTTATTAATTTAGTAAGTTGCGTTACTATCTAATATAATATGTATAAGAAAGTTGTAATTTTCTATTAACGTTAAATAATCATTTATAATCATTAATGAGATATGCACATTCTAAATTAGCTTAGTGTTTTTGGTTTTAAGCACATATTTTTTTTTTATTCTTTATTACATTTATACTTATGCAGTAAATCGTTGTGAGCATACCAAAAGCTCCAGAAAGATTCAGCAAAGGGTTATAAAAACAATTTAAAATAACTTTTTCTTCTAGTGCGTTAGAAGAGGTTAAGCTTTTATTTAGTCTTTCTTTATAGCAATATATTTACAGGTCTGAATATTATGAATCTTTGTTTTGGTTTTAAAGTTTACTCTGTGCTGACATATATTATATATATTTATTTTATACAAGATAGATACAGAATAATTTTTTTTTTTTTAACCTGGAGGTGACTCAGGATACCGTTAGTGTACTTTCAGAATAAATTTTAATACATTAACATAAAAATAAGCTATTTATTTATTGTAACACATTGTTTTTATTACAATTATATTTAATACTAGTTATCAAGATGTGAACTATAATTCTAACCTCTTTGTTTCCTGATATAATCATAGGTTCTACGTTTATCAGATTCTGGAATTTTACATTCATCATATAAAGAAATATTTGACTTTTTCCTTACTTTAGTATCTAATATAGCTTCCAGGTCAGCGCCAGTTATATGATTTTTATCTGCTTTGTTATATTGATCCCAAACTCTTCAAATTGCACCAACCCAATCCTCAAACTTGGTTTTAGAAATTTTTTTAGGCTCTTTTTCCCTTTGGGCAAAGGTAGTTTGTAAAACTGGTGTTGGGTAGAATTTTTGGCATACAGTGAAAACATGCTTGCATACCATCCCACGAAACTTGAAGTCTGGACAAGTACATTCAAGATATGCAGGTTTAATACTATTGCTTTGTGGTATGTGTTCTTTTATATAAACTTCATAGCTGTTATCTTTTGATGACTTTACATAATAATATCGATTGCCGAGAAGGGAAACTACATCTAGATTTGAACTAGCAAGTTCACGCTACCGTTGTTCTCTTTGCTGAGTTTTCATTCTCCCAATCAACATACAGACAGATTCATACTCGAATTCTGCATCTTTCAAAGCAGTTCGTAAAGTCCAGATCAAGGAGTCAATTCTATGATTTTGTCTGGCTCTGAGGTGAGTATATTTTAATTTTTTATGCCACGACTCAATGAAGTTCGTTGTGTCCATTTCTTGATGTTCGTATTGATGATACGCATCGATCCACTTCTTACAATTTTTTAAATATTCTCTTTTTATATACTCTACCCACTGAATTTTGCCAAATGCTATCCATCGAGTAAAATATTCTTCTAGCCGACTATAAACCTAAGAGTAGAAATATTAAAATTACTATATAATCGTTGATAATATTTTTACCCAGATATTATTAGTCATTCTAGTAATTTATTATAAGTAATACCTGTAAATCATGCTTTTGAATAACGCATTTAAATAAAAATATTTTAAAATAAAATAATTGAATACTTATTATTGTAATGGTATTTAAATTATCTTAATGATAAAATTCGATATTATTAAAATTTTAAGTGATCAATTACTTGATTTTATTTTTATTAAAATTAATTATTCAAAAAGTATGTTTGTAGGTTTTTTTTTATTTATATATTTTGGGTAGCTATGTAGTAGTAATGTTTATCAAGCCCAATTCTTGTTTAATACAGAGGCTACCAATGCATTGTGGACACTTTTTAAAAATTTATACCAAGCTAAATAAATACAATATCAAGCTAAAAACTATATAAAAAGTTTATTAAATCTAAGGCTTTTAAATAAAAAAAAATTATAAAATTCTATGCAGTAGTTTTAAAATAATTAAAATAATACAAAATTGTGTAATTTTATACTGGTACGAAGCTAAAAAATTATTAAAATTATATTTTTATAGTAAAAATTAGTTTTTTATTAAATAAACTATTTTTTAATTTTATTAAGTTATTTCATATAACAAATTATATATAATTTGAAATTTTTATAATTTTTTAAAAAATTTTAAATTTTTTATGATTTTTTAAAGTAAAAGTTAAAATATTAATTTAAATTAATTAATTTTAAAATTAATAATTTTTATTGCTATATATGGGGAACCGTTAAAGCCAGGTGCTATCACGTGACTTGCTGATGTCGTCAGGCCTAATTTACCGACCATTCGGAGACACCTTCATTGGATGATATATCGTTTATTAAAAAATCAAAACTCAAGGTAAAGATGCAAATTTTAATTTTTATAAGGATTCTGCTACAATAATTTGCTAAAATTATTCTTTATTCGCATGTCATTACGATGATATAATCAATATTTTTGATATTCAAAAAAAAAAAACATTGAAAAAAGTTCTCAATCGTTGTAAAGACAAAAATTTATTGACGAAGGTTTAATACTACTACATCGAATGATCATTCTTCGTCTTTATTACCCATGGATCCTTGGATTTATTATGGTCAGCATTACCTTCCAACCTCTTTAGTATTTTTAAATTCAGGTAATTGAACCCTCTTGATAATTCCAATTCTACATCAACATAAATCTGCAGAAAACGAAGAATTTATACAAATTAATGATGTTTTTAATCAACTGAATTTAGGCAGTTGGTAGATACAAACGATTCAAAAAGAAAATAATTGGCCTCTCTTTATAATATTCGAAGCATTCTAATTTTTTTTTTATTGTTTTAAAACAGGGCCTAGGCAAACCTTTAGTATTTGAATAAATTCGACCTTTTCGTTTTCATTACCATTTTCCTCGACACTCCAGTACTGGTTGCGTGTTCTCTCCATTAATTTATTAATGGTAAGTCTTCTGCCTTCTGTTGCTTTATAATTTTCGTCTTTTTCAAATGATTCTATACTTACTAACTCACGATGCTCATAAATTTCAAATCCAACCTCAGAAAACATTTGTTGAAATTGCCTCCAAGCTTCAATAGTCAGCAATTTCCTGTGACCATACTTTTGTTCATAGAAAATATGTTTACAGGGGAGCATGTATTTGCGAAAAAAAAGACTGTAGTACTCGAGTGTCATCAAAATAGGTAAGGGGAGTAACAAAAATCAGGTGATTTTTTAGGGGGGAGGGGGGTAAAAAAAGTTGAAATTATATATAAGAACCTGACTATTTATATATTAAGGAAGAGGGAGGGGGGTAGGCCTCTGATAAAAAATAATCAGGTGATTAATGACACTGCCCTAATTCTTTTCCTTTTTCTACTCTACTATCGGCTGCAAAAATTTCATCAACTATTAATTTTTGAACAGAAAAAAGAAACTTATGAACTTCTTTAAGAATTTCATTGTCGATATTGGGGGCAGAGATTTTTTTAATACGAAATTCGAATGCAACATAATCCGAGTCCGAACGCTTTTTCATGTCAAGTGGAACGATCTTATTACATGCACCGATCAGGCCATAGTGAGGAGAGGTTGTTCTCTTTAACTCGCTATGGTACGATTCTAAAGCGTTCGTCGATGTTACTTGCAAAAGTAACAGAGAATGCTAGCACGCCCAAAGTGCCCACTGGTGTGTATTTTTTGAATAATTTCTTGTAATATATTTTTTAATAGAGTGGAGGGTACAATCGTCAATTGATTTTTGAACAACCAATTCACAGCCGATTTTTGTTCGCTTATGCATGGCTTGAATCATTTTGCTTTGAGTTTCTGGATCGTAGATTTTATTTATCCAAGTCCGCATAACATATATGATGCAGAAAAGGATTTCGTATTCCTGTTCACCTCGTTGAAGACCTGGGAAAGCCATCATAATACTTTTGGCTTCTACATTACTTTGGTCTAATAAAAAGTACCAAGGTTTCCAAAGCCTACAAAATCGTCATATTATCATTAACGCCTCCGTGATCATATCACTATCTTCATTACTCACAAAAAAATGACTACTGATGTCCCAATATCCATAGCTATCCTGAATATACAGTGTAAACAAACGCCAGTCATATTTATTGGTTTTGTGTGTAGAATCCATGAGGGTTAACTACCCATACCTTTGGAGTGTTTCGAGTTGTTTTGGATGTGTAAAAACAAGACCACGGGTGGATTGGTGATGATTTCTATATAGCTCAATTTGATATCCTTTATTTTGTAAAAAAGAAGTCGCATCTTGGATATCTTGTGCTAGATTAGAAGCACCAATAAGATGTGTATTTTGAGGACCACAGACTTTGTACTTTATATTTGCGACCTCCCTCCATTTCAACTCCTTTACGCTCGTGCTAAGATCTAGCTTTTCACTTGCATACTCTTTAACCGCATTAACTATTGCGGGTGCAGGATAATTCTTAACTGCTTCGTTTTCTACCAAAGTTCGAACTGCCTTGGATCGTTTTAGTTTTTTACTTTCATCTAATTCATGCGTGTGATTAGGGAAGCCCGAAAAACGTTCAATACGCTCTTTATTCTCGGTAAAAAGCCAGGTCACTTTTATCTTTGCATCGCATAAATTCAGCTCTCGAACCTTTGTTTTTCTCCATTTTTCATTTGGAATGTCTTCTTTGCACGTGCTTGATTCGAAAGGTTTTTTAAAGCGGCATACGAAGGACTTCCAATAATTTCTATTAACATGATTTTTATGACTGAATTTCACCCAAATGTTTGTGACCAAAGGCCACCATTCAGTCTCAAATTCAATTAATGGTACTTCAAAAGATTGCTGGATATTAAAAAGTAATTTGCATCTTTGGTTGGGCGTAAGACTGTTGAAGTTATTAAGGTGTCTGTTGAAGTTTGTTCAGAAGAAAGTAGTGAAAACCTGGATGTTTCGTTTTGCGTAAAGCTCAAGTTTGATCCAGAAAATATTTGTTGTGGAAGGTTTTCTTTAATAAAAAAATTAAGTTTATATATTACTATATTTAGTTTTTTTTTTTAATTAAAGTGCCTGTCTTGGGACTTAGGAATTTTATTCAAGATATTAGAGCCATCGGTATCCTCTAGGGAAAATACCGGCATTTGTTACATAGATGAGGATACATCTAGCCACACGTACACTTTTGGTGTCTAATTTAAGTGGTCCGCCCAAGGGTTCCACACTAGCTGCCATACCGGCAACCCATCTACAGGAATTGCCTATTTAAACCCTCTGATCCTAGACGAGGATACATCTAGCCACACGTACACTTTTGGTGTCTAATTTAAGTGGTCCGCCCAACGATTCCACACTAGCTGCCATACCGGCAACCCATCTACAGGAATTGCCTATTTAAACCCTCTGATCCTAGACGAGGATACATCTAGCCACACGTACACTTTTGGTGTCTAATTTAAGT
>QKWP01000592.1:0-84802 GCA_003550325.1 Gigaspora rosea
TTTATACTTTTATATCTTTATACTTTTATACTTTTATACCTTTATACTTTTATACTTTAATACCTTTCTATCTTTGTATTTTTATACTTTTCTAAAAGATATATAAACTCTAGCTTTTACTCTTCGTTAACTTTAGGATTTGTTTCCAGCAATTCTTTAGTTATAGGAATTCTTAAGGCACAGAAACTTATAGATAGTCTTGTAGCAAAGTCTTGTAACGTACTTAAATAAAATATATCTTTGCCCAACTAAATACACTTCTGTTCTTTGAGTAAAATATATTGAACTGCCACAGTGAGGAAATATTCCACATCCACACCGCTTCATATCTTCTCTGACCCTTACAAGATCCCTGTCACTGTGTGCTGTGTTGCAAGTACTATATTGAAGGCAATAGTCGCTTGTAACATTTTGGTGCCTTCTGGTGGAAAGCAGCAAAAACAATTGGAAAAGCATTAAAAACTGTTGGAAATATTAAAAACAGCCAGAACTTTTAGAACCGCCTTCTCCTCTTTATCCTCTTTGAAAATTAAAGCAGCCAGGAACATTGTTCAAATATTAAGAGTAGAACCATTAAGTTGAATCCTCTCCTTCATTTTCTTTTGGGAAAGATTATTTCTTTTATTTACGTCTGACTATTACCAAGAAGTAATAGCTTTTGGTTTTCCTGTCGAATTGAAAGAGATTCGTTTAGAAGGGCATATTTGAAGCCTCTTGCATTTGTTACACTGGTATTTTCTTGTCGAATTGAAAGAAATTCGTTCAGAAGGGCATACTTGAAGCCTTTGTAGCACCCCATTTAGTTATTTAGTTTTTTTAGACACAGTTTAATAGTTTTTAATGAAAATTCTTATGAAATGAAAAACCTTTTACCCTCTTAAAATTTGGTTCTTACCAAATCTCCAACTCTACAAAATCCCAAATCTGCCACATTTACATCAAATCCACATTCACTAAACCCTAATGTTACCCCAAACCCAATTTCACTAAAATCCGCCTATATTAAATCCAACTTTGCAAATCCGACTCCAAGTACCCACTATATAACAAACATTTATTACTTATTATTTACTTCTCTTTATTTAATATATGTTAATTTAATTTAATATATTTACCCAACCCAAACCTATTTCTAATTTCTAACCCTCAAACCCAACTAATTTTAGAAATCCTATTTTAAACTCGATCCCTCCACTATCTATCTTTTCCCTCAACTACGAACCTACTCTTATAACCGTCTATTTCGAATACCCTATTTCCAAAGCTCCCAAACCTAACCCAACTTTCGAATCCACCTCTAATCACCCTTTCTAAACCTAATTCTAAACCCGTTCTCCACCTATATTCATTCATTATTATTCGCTTCTTACCTCTAAAACTACCCTAAACCTTTATTCCTTATAACCTGCTAAACACCAAACTCTAACCTCTCTTACTTCTAATTAACTAATCCTTAAACCTGAATTTATCTTAATAACCTATTATTAATACCCCGCATTTTAATCCAAAACCTAATCTTTTCTACTAACCCTACGAACTTATACCGTATTCAAGCAAACGTAATACGATTAGGGGCCTCTAGTCGCCTCTTGGGAGAAATTCAAAGTTGATCAACCAAGTTCGTAAACGTTCTGTTGAATTTGGTCCACCAGCATCTCGGTTAGTATAACGAAGGTCAAATTCCTAGACCCCAGATACAAACACTCCAAAAACGCCGAAACCCAACTTTACTGCCCAAGATCCCGGAATCTCAACCTCTGTTCGAAATGTGAATTTCACTAGAGATCTCAGCGTCTAAATCTATTCATCAAACACAATTCGCCCTATCAAAAGAATTGGACGATTTGTTTCGAGTTCCTATTCAAAAAAAAAAAGAGAAAAAAATCAGTATTAGTAATCACAGAAATATATATATGAAAATATATATATAATAAATAATGAAAATAACGAATAATACTTATCGTATTGAAAGCCCGAACCTGGAATTCGAAGAATGATCATCTCGTCCGCATCGATCATTTTCTTCACTTTAATGATCCCATCCGCCTTAATCGTTTATCCACTGCATATATATATATATATAAAAAAAAAAGAGAGATCATTAAAATTTTTATTCAAAAAAATAAAATAAAATAAAATAAATATTATTATTATTTGAAAAAAATTAAATCAAGACCCAGAAAAGATGTCTCCTAACGGTTCTCCAAATATCTATCTCGAATATCCGGAAGCCCTATTTCGCCCATTGAAGAAGTAACTGGTTATACCCACAAGAAGGAAACTGATTAAAGTACGAGAAGGACCTCCAATGTTAACGAAAGAATTCTACCAAGTTTCAGATCCTAGGAGAACAAGGAAAAGGATTTATTAGATAGCGTTCCCAAAACATCAAGGACAAGGTAACAACGACAAGATACCTATATGGCAACTCTATGATGAGACACCGCTCCCGTAACAAGACTCAGGCCAAGACCCCCATAGAGAAAGACAAAAAAACTAGACAAAGAACATTTGTCAAGTTTAAAAAAAAAAAAAAAAAAAAGAAGAAAACATAATACTTAACCTACGTCGGAACCGGTACCACCAGACCCAAGCCCAAGACCTGAAAAAGCCAAACAAGCCTCAATGTAGGAAAAAAAAAGCGAAAGACCCCCAAGAAAGTTGAACGAAGAAAGAATCAGACAAAGGTCAACTGAGCCCCAAGGAACAAGATAGGCCGCAATAAGGGAAGCACAAGACCTATAAAGAAAAAGAAGTTTAAGCCTATGTCGGAAGGACTACACCCACAAAACAAGACCATACCAAGCCGTAATAAGAACGACTAGGCCTAGCAAAACAAGACTTACCACACCAAGCACCGGGACCCCGAAGTGATGACCACAGGCCATAAACAACAAGACTATACTAACGAAGAAAAAGATATCAGAGAAATAACGACTACTTCGCACTAACGGAGACACGACAGGAAAGCTCTAACGGCAAAATCTACGATTTCGACAAAACCGAAGACAAAGCGAAACCTAGAAGAAAAGAATGAACTATATTGCTAAAAATTTTGAAACACCATAAAACCGAACTACTCAAAGCAGAAAATATTAGAATCGGTACCTACCTCGACAATGTAAACCCACACCACTGACGAAATCGCCCAATATGAAAGAAAACTCTAACACCGAAAAATGACAATGCCGAAACGAGTATACGACAAAACCTCGATACCCGCTATTATGACGAAGTTCACGAGCTCCAAGAAATGTCGACTCCAGAAACGACGATGGTTATAAGATCGGTGCCCTAGAAGAGAAAAAGAGTTAACATATGCAACTCGGAAAAATTATTAAATTAATATTACACATGATCTTCCAGTGTAACATAATGACTATTACTATGATTGTGACCGAAACACATATTATTAAATCGTGATCGAAATTAAGGGTCGTAACCGCGCAAAATTTATACTAACGGTTACTCGTGTTACTTACTTCAAAGCTACACGAAGTATTTGACGAACATTAAACAATTAATCGGAAAAGACAACAATAGACAAAGACTTTAACAAATTCGATACTTTACACTTAAAAAAAAAAAAAAAAAGATTTTTAACTTTATTATTACATCGAAACGCTTTTCAATTTTATTAACTTTATTAATTCATTTACTATTTATTTTAAAACTCAAAATTTTTAGACACAGGAAACAAAACTTTAATATTTATTAATTATTATTTCAAAACATCTTAAACTTTATTATTTAATTATTACTCATATTATTTACAAAATTTCGAAAAATTTAAGAATTTTATTTACAAAAATAATTAAAATAGATACAGAAATTATTTGTAAAATAATATGACGATTTCTATTTACTTCTTCAACCCTTCTTCGCCACTCTCTATTTTCTTCTTCCAACTCTTGATTTTCTTCTTCCAACTCTCTATTTTCTTCTTCCAACTCACTAGCTTCTTCGATTCTTTTTTCTACTTCTCCAACTCTTCTTCTCAAAACTGTATTCTCATCTTCTAAGTTTGCCGCCCAAGCCCTCCACCTATTTCGTTCTAGAATCATCTGCTCATACCGACTTGCTTGCTGAAGGGCTTCAACGTTAGGAGGATTTATTTCTTGTGCTTGTTCTTGATAGTTTATTAGGCGGTTTTGGAGCCTCGCCATTCGAGAGGGAATGGAGTCAGTCTTCTTAGTACGAGTCATCTATAAAATAAAAATAATTAGAAACGACTATTTCTAAGCATTATGCATACTAAAAAAGGGGAAAATAAAATGAACACAAGTGCATTGGCCACCACACTTGTGAAAGACCGAGTTGAAACGGAAAATATCTACCAGGACGACTACTACAGTAGTAAAACCGAATATAGAGTGCTCACCTAGTCGTAGAAGACTGGCTTCGCACATAGCAAGTGCTAAGGCTAAGCTCACAGCCCGAAAGTATACACACCTGGAGCAAGACAAGGCAAGGCAAAAAAAGTCGACGAAAAGTTTTTATAAAAAAAAAAATTATTATCTAAATAAAAAAAAAAGAAAAGAAAAAGAACAAATTAATTAGAAAATTTTAGAAAAAGAAAAGGACAATGGAAAAAGGAATAGTAAAAGGAATATTAACTGGGGAAGATTTTGAGTGAAAATTTTGAAGGAAATGAAACATTTAAGATACAGATTTTAAATAAAATGGACAATAGAGATAATTATTCCAAAATGGAAAATCAATCAACTGTAAACAACAATGAGAAAATTACAATGATGAGAAAATAATTCACAGAATTAAAAATTAGCTAACGAAAAACACCAATTAGAAAAATAAAAGCTAATTTTAGACAAATTAATAAGGAAAGTTCGGAGACCTCACAACTTTTATGGGGAGAAAGCAACAATGAAATTGCCAAAACACATGTTGAGCAAAATTTTTGACAAGTTTTGTCAAGTTTTGCAAAATATTCTCAAGCAAAATTTTTGCACATGAACAATACAAATGCAAAACATGTAGGAATTACAAAAATTAACATGCGATAAAATTCTTTGGTGTACAAGAAAAACAAGGCCATAACAAGTATCTTATCAATTGAGATTCTCAAGCACAATCATGTATGAATTATCAGTTTCAACAAATATGCATGATAACGGATATGCATCTCCAAATTAATTCCCAAATTAGGCAAACATCCTCATTAATTTGACAAGTAAATCCAAGTTGACATGATATCTATATTAGATTTTCCCATTACGATTCTAACTTCTTATTACCATATTTGAAAGATTTCCCAAAATTCTAAAAATATTACCGAGAGATACAAAACCAAAATAGACAAAGTACTAGAAACAGGAAAAGGTCCAGGTACACCAATTACCCAGACAATAGAATTCAAAATGGAAACTTCTATTCTTTAGCCTCAAACCTCAGCCACATTTATTAAATTAATCACATACTAAAACCAAGCAAAGAAACTATCGAAGGACCCGGAGTTTAATGAAGTACTAGCTACAGATATGAATTTTATAATTAGACAGTATATAATTTTCTTTAATAATTTTTCAAAGTTATTAGATTCAGGAACTCACAGAGTTCGTTCTTAAAGAGGACGGAAATGTTATAGAATGAAGTCCTAGTTTTATTACTATTAGATTCTATAAGTTTCTATGATTAAAATGAGCTATAGTTTATTAGAAACAGATTAATAGTTAAGTAGATAATAATAGATTAATACTTGTATAACATATACTTTTATACCTTTATACCTTTATACTTTTATACCTTTATACTTTTATACCTTTATACCTTTATACTTTTATACTTTTATACTTTTATACTTTTATACCTTTATATCTTTATACCTTTACATCTTTATACTTTTATATCTTTATACTTTTATACTTTTATATCTTTATACTTTTATACTTTTATACCTTTATACTTTTATACTTTTATACCTTTCTATCTTTGTACTTTTATACTTTTCTAAAAAATATATAAACCCTAGCTTTTACCCTTCGTTAACTTTAGGATTTGTTCCCTGCAATTCTTTAGTTATAGGAATTCTTAAGGCACAGAAACCTATAAATAGTCTTGTAGCAAAGTCTTGTAATGTACTTAAATAAAATATATCTTTGCCCAACTAAATATACTCCTGTTCTTTGAATAAAATATATTGAACTGCCACAGTGAGGAAATATTCCACATCCACACCGCTTCATATCTTCTCTGACCCTTACAAGATCCCTGTCGCTGTGTGCTGTGTTGCAAGTACTATATTGAAGGCAATAGTCGCTTGTAACAATAAACAAAAAAAATAAACAAAGATCTAATCTGATCTTGTAGCACAATCATCAAAAATTATCGAAACATTTCGAAAATATTAGTCAAATGCGTTCTTGATATGATCCAGGTTACAAATCGTCCTAAAATATTTTGAAAGTATTCGAAATATTAAAAAAAAAAGAAAGAGAACAAAAAAGAGAAAGAAAAAAAAAGAGGGGGGATAAAAGGGAGAGAGGATAAAAATAGGTCAAAACAGGCTTTTTTTTTTTTTAAGTTTTTTTTTTATTTTGTAATATATGTATTTATGATCTAGAACACATTATGGATTAGATGGGCATAAAATATTTTGAAAAGGTTTGAAATATTTCGTAACTATTTCAAAATATTTCAAAATTACTTTTGTAATATTTCAAAATTTAATATTTCGAAATATTTCGAAATATATTACGTAATATTTTGCTTATATTATGGTTCGTAAGACCTTACATAAGATTACGCTATTATAAATTTGCTAATGTAGTAATTAGACTTTTTGAGATTAGAAAAGTTAAAAGGAAAGTACAATCTCAAATTTTCAGACTCTTCTTTTTTTTTTTTTTTATCTTTTAAGCTACTTGCTTCATTAGCAAAATAAATATATGAAATCTTTTGAAAAAAATTGCAAGCCAAAATCTTTTAAAAGAATTGCAATCAATATGAAATCTTTCGAAAAAACTGCAATTTTTCAAAAGATTTCAATATATATTTTTTTCAAAGTATTTTGAAATATATTGTGAAATATTGCAAAATATTGCAAAATATATTACAAAATATTGCGAAATAGGCCAAATAAAACAATGCAAACCTCTATTTAATTATTTTATTTCAGGGATCACAGAAGGTAATATTTCGCATATTATTGTGTAAATTTGCTGTTTTTCACAATATTTCGCATATTTTCAAAATTTTTTAAAATTTTTGTATTATCAAATTTTATATTTTTATTTATTATTATATTTTCATTTAGAATTATTATGTATTGCATCACTGGTTATAGTTAACTATTATAATAAATGGTTAACGATCATCACGAAATTTTATATATAGATATTAATCGATATATAGCAGTTAATCATTTTATATCGATTAAAAATAACGATATATATCGATTAACTGGTTAAAAATCAATATATATCTATAATCGATATATATCATTTTCTATATTATATTTGTTATATATCTATAAATCGATTATAATCGTAATTATTTGAAACGATATATAACGATTAACAGATCTTTAACAATTACATACCCGTCACAAAAATTTTAACCCAAATGCACTGGATAAAAAAAAAAAATTTTTTTTAAAAAGTTCAAAATCTCTTATCTCTTAAGCCCGTTTAATCCACAAGCTACCAAGGATCATAAATATATATACCACAAATTGTGCCAAAAAACTTAAAAAAAAAAGCCGTTTTGAATGATTTTTACCCCTCTCTCCCTTTTACTCCCCTCTTCCTTTTTTACTTTTCTCTTTTTTTTTTTTTTTCTCTTTCTTTTTTTTTTTTTTTTTTCTTTTTCTTTCTTTTTTTTTTTTNGAATCATATCAAGGACACGTTTAACTAATATTTTCGAAATATTTCAATGATTTTCGATGATTGTACTACAAGTTCAGATTAGATTTTTATTTATTTTTTTTGTTTATAATTTAGATCTTCTATCAATTTTATATTGTTTTTTCATTTTCCTTTTGTTTTTTTTAGTTTCGTTTCATTTTTTTAGTTTCGTTTTGTTTTATTTATCTTTTAATTTTTTTTATTTTATTTCTACACTTTACCACTAGCACTTTGCAAGAAATTCAACAACTTTCGATACTTTGCGCAAGCCAACTCAGCCTTTTGATACTTTGCAAGAACATACAACTAATTTCTCCAGCAATTTCTAAATTTCAAGAACGCAAGTTTTTGCAAGTTTTTGCAAGATTTCGTTTTATTTATTTTTTTGTTTTATGTTTTTTGTTTTTTTGTTTATTTTTATTAATTTATTTTATTTTGGCACTTTGTGAAAACCTTAAACAATTTCTGAATTGCAAGATTACGAACTCTTACTTCAGAGAAATGGTGATTTGAGGCTTCATTTATTTTTTATTTAGTTTGCTTATATTTTTGTTTTTGTTTGTTTTCTTCTTTTTTACTTATTTTTAATTTTATTTTATTTTATTTATCTCTTACTTCTTTCAGAACTTTGCAAGAAAATGATTTGACTTTTCCGGCACTTTACAAGAATTTTGGCACTTTGCAAGAAGTTGTGAATATGAGCAAATATAATTGAATATAAGCAAATATGAGCGAATATTAGCAAATATAATAGTTTATTTTTTTTTGTTTTTGTTTTTTTTTGTTATTTTTTTTGGTTTTGTTTTTTGTTTGTTTTTTTTTTACAGCACTTTTTAGGAAGTTTCGAATATGAGCGAATATAAGCAAATATGATAGTTAAACAAAGAAGAAGAGAAATAATAGCTAACTAAAGGGTAAGAAAAATAAGTGTATAGAGCTAGTATTATGTGACGAAGTGTAAAAGTAGTTTAAAATATTACTATTTTTTTCATTTTTGTTTTTTTTGGTTTTTTTTTTGTTATTTTTTTTATTTTAGGAAGTAGTGAATATAAGCGAATATTAGCAAATATAAGTAAATATTATAGTTAAAACAAAGAAGAAAAGAAATAATAGCCAACTGCAGGATGAAAAAATAAGTATATAGAGCTAGTATTATGTGACGAAAAGTGAAAGGGTTCAAAATATTACTGGTTTTTTTTTTATTTTTATTTTTTTTCGGGTTTAGTTTTTTTTTTGTTTTTATTTTTTTTTGTCATTTTTTTCATTTTTTTGTAGAAAATGTATAATAATATATAATAAAGAGTTTATTTATATGTACCCTATCATGTGACTTATTTAGATCACATAAAATTTAAGACCAGGTATAACATTACACAATCAGAAAAATTCAAAACAAACGTTCGTTTTGACAAAAATCGCTTATTTCACAAGAAATTGCATACTAAATAACCTTCTGTGCATTAATAAAAAGATTTCCTTTAGCAATTTTACTATATAATAGCCAAACCCTAACCCTAACATAGTTCTCATTCTAACCCTAACCTATATCAGTATTACAGTTTTTGTAATATTGTATGATCAAAATAAAGGGTACAAAAAATTTAATATACCTTATAGGTACATTTGCATTAATTCTATAATAAAATGTATAATAATAATAATAAATAAATAAAAATAAAATTTTATATTAAATTGCAAAATCTTGTGAAAATATGTGAAAACATGCAAAAATCTGTAAAACATTTAAAAATAAGTATACAGTATAATAGTATTGTTATTAGTGATTTTTAATCTGATATCTATTGATTATTACCGATTATTACCAATTACTATCTTAATCGATAGTTTTTGTTAGGGGGGATTTAAATCGATTACTATCCAATAATGATAAAAATCGATACCAGTAGTAATCCCCATACAAATTTTGGTGATTATAACTAGTTAATTCTGAATTTTGATTTTGCCGGTTATACAGATCACCATATATAAATATATTTTTTTTTGTTTACAATCATTTTTTTTTTTTTGCTACAGCACTAATTAGGTCTTCTTTTTGTAGCATTAGTGTCGTTGGTGTTGCTGTTACTAGTGCTTTTTGATCGTTGTTTCCATTATCGGTGCTCTTTGATCATTGCCGTCAGTGTCTCTGTTGTTGGTGCTTTTGGTTGTCGCTATTAGTGCCGGTGTTATTGTTTGCTAGAATTTCGATAGTGGGTCATGTTCGCAGTTATTAATTTTGCTTATTTTGGTGTTGCTGTATACTAATGTTGTCTGTTAGTATAGTTGTTATTACTGGTATCGATGTTGTTGCTTGCTAGTATTTCAGTGATGGGTCGTGTTCATGTTTATTAGCTTTGTTTATTTTGGTGCTGTTGTATACTAATATCGCTTTTTAGTATAGTTGTCGATTGTCGGTGTTATAGTTTAATGGTTGCTGTCGTTTGATTCTCTGGCTCAAAAAATACTTTTATCGTCCGCTATTTTCTTCACGTTGTATTTGGTTTTCGTTTTGTGATTCACGGTGCCGTGGTTACGTCATGTCATGTTTTTCGTTCTGGATTTTTGGCTTTTGTAACGTTGTAGTTGGGTTTTAGTATTAGATAATTAATGTTTAGGGGTAGGGTTAGGAATTAAGATTAGTTTGAAATTGAGTGTTTAGGAAAAAGGAGAGAAGCGAAGGTGACAGCCGTAGCGAAGTGACTATAGGATGAGCGAAGCGAACCCTGTAGGTGTTGCTGAGCATTAGCGAAGCAACACAAATTATGCCAAATATAATAAAGTGTGTGTTTGGTTGCATGTAGCTGATAAAATGGTTAAACCCGTGATTAATATTGTGTGTAGTGATGCCACCGAAATTGATTTTTGAAAAAGGCCTATTTCATCTTCATTAGAGAAAATTAAAATTTTTTATAAGGAAGAGCAAATAAAATTTATATAGATATGTTTCTTATAATTTCGCTATTCAAAAAAAGTATCAAATAATTTCATCTTTTAAGTAAAATAGGTCAAAAACAATTTCGTCTTAAAATTTTAATTTCGGGGTTTAGAATCCGAAATGCTTTCGTCCTCATGTATAATTGTGTGATAGTGTTTGTTTGTTATCGAATAGTAAAGGTTAGTAAATATGGACTCAAATCGTTCGATAATCGTAGTTATAACACTTATATTATAAATTTATATTGTGTAATGTTTATGGTTATTTATAACCATCTGGTTAAAGTTAACTATTGGCGCAGGTTAAAAATGTCCTTTATTTATTATTATTATATATTATCATATTACATTTTAAATATTTTTAATCAATATTATATATATATATTTTTTTTTTTAAACTTGACGAGCATGTCACGCTTCAATGCTTTATTGATGATAATTTCCCAAAAGAAAAATTTTTTACATCCACCATTTGGTATTTGAATCAAAGAGTGGCTCACCCGGTTACTATAAAGTACCTAAGTACTCGAGCACCTATGTGCGACCTGCCAAGGATAATTTAGCCTCATCGGTTTGCATCGATCTACCTCAGACCAATCCGCCCCGAATCACCGACCTGATTTACCAGCCCGTCATGACTGTCTTCTTTCCCAACCTTCTTCTCCTAGCCTCCTAGGTAGAAGAACTACCAACAAAATAGAAAGAAAAATAAAAAGGATAAAAAAAAATGGGGAGTGCTAAACTAACGAAATGAAAAAAAACATGACAAGAAATAAAAGGGAAGGGGATAAACGAAAAAAAAATAAAATCAGAGAAAAGGAGAAAAAGGCCGAAAAAAAAAATGGCCATGATGACACTATTTTTGCCTGTGTTAGGCTTTAAAAATTATATAGTATTGTATAGAAGAAATCTAATCTAACACTATATGTATTCTAAAAAGAGGAAAAGAAAAAAAACGTCTAACATCTAGAAATTTCTATACGTGATCCCTCCGATCTCTATTACACCAGTCATTGTTTATTTGGTAAGCATTAACCCAAATATCCTCGTGGGAGATTCTATTTCAGTAGACGCGTCCGGATTTGGAAGGAGTAAACACTGCCGATCTTTTGGAGGGGGTACGCTGAATTGCCCATTTTTTGTAAAATTTCGAAACGTCCAAAACAGGCCAGGAAAAGAGTACCAAAATAAAGTTGTAGGAGTTACGCTGTACAGAATAACATATCTAACCAAGTATCTACTTCTATTTTCATATCCATAGGCCTTGACAAAGCTCCAGAGTTTCTCTGCTACATCTTTGCTCAATAGTACCAAAGCCCGCCAAGGTGCCTCGCTTATAAGTCTACTGTTCTTTTTCATCTCTATTTTAGTTGCAGAACATACAGTGAATGGACTTTGTACCCGATAGCAGCTTTGGTAGAGTTTTGTTGTATATAAATATGTTAACTGCATAGTTTTCGTAGGTCTGAGTTCTTGGAAAATTTGGTACGAGGGATCGTCAGAAAGAGTTGTATGTCAATATTATATATTTTATTATATTATATTTTAATTATTATACATTCTTTATAGTATTATTTTTATATTATTATTATATATGAGGACGAAAGCATTTCGAGTTCTAAAACCGAAATTAAAATTTAAAGACGAAATTGTTTTTGACCTATTTTACTTGAAAGACGAAATTATTTGATACTTTTTTTGAATAGACGAAATTATAAGGAACATATCTATATAAATTTTATTTGCTCTTCCTTATAAAAAATTTTAATTTTTTCTAATGAAGACGAAATAGGCCTTTTTCAAAAATCAATTTCGGTGGCATCACTAATTATTATATATTATTTTAACTACTTTTGCACTTTGTTGTATTTAATTCTATTACTATATACAAAAAACTAGTTCTATACTCTTATTTTTGCTTACCTCACAGGTAGCTATTATCTTCGCTTCTTTGTTTTCTATTGTTTTCACTTTGGCTATTTTTTTTGTTTTGGTATATCTTCGTTTCACTCTCTTTTCCTAAATACTTCCTAAAAATAGTAAAGAAGTGAAAAAAAATAAAAAAAACATTTCTCAGAAGTGTTAGTATTCTTGCAAATTGCTGAAGAAATTTTGTAAAGTGCTAAAAAAGTTGCAAAGTGTCAAAGAAGTCAAAAATAAAAAATAAGTAAAAAATACAAACAAAAAAACAAAAAAAGCAAACTAATAAACAAAACCCCAAATCTTCATTTCACTGAAGTAAGAGTTTGCATTTTTGCAAATTTGCAAATTCAAAAATTGCGAAAGCTGGGTTAATGTCTTGCAAAATGCCAAAAAGTCGCAAATGCTAAAAAAGTCTGGGTTGGTTTTCTTGCAAAGTGCCAGGAAGTAAGGGGTTTGTTACTGTTTTGTTCTCGTAAAGTGTCAAAATAAAATAAATTAATAAAAAAAATTTTAAAAATAAAACAAAAAAAACAAACAAAAACATAAAACAAAAAATAAATAAAGCGAAACCTTGCAAAAACTTGCAAAACTTGCACCCATTTCTCTAAAGAAGCGTTTCTGGAAATTTAGAAATTGCTAAAAAATCAGTTGTGTGTTCTTGCAAAGTGTCAGAAGTCTGAGTTGTTATGCACAAAGTGCTTAAAAGTTGTTGGTTTTTTTGCAAAGGGCTAGTGTTCTTGTATAGTATGAAAAATTTAAAAATAAATAAATAAAAAAAAAACAAAAACAAAACAAAAGCAAAAAAAAGCAAAACAAAAAAAAAACAAAAATAAAAAAAAAACAAAACAAAATAAAAAAACAATATAAATAGAAGATCTAATTTATAAACAAAAAATCTATCTAATCTAATCTTGTAATACAGATTTGTAGATTAATTTCAATATATTCAAAGTACATATTTCAAAAATATAGTTCAATATATCCTTGTATAACCCAGTTTACATATTCTACTAATCCAGCCAGTCCTCTCAAAAAATATTTTGAATTTACTTTTAAAAACCTTTTTGAAAATATTTTGAAATCTAAAATATTTCGAAATACATTGCGAAATATTTCAAAATATTGCATATGCGAAATCTTTTGAAAGATTTTGCAGGTTCACAAAACCTTTTGAAAGATTGCACTACTATAAATTTGCTGATGTTTATGAAGCTTTTGTGTGACAAACTTTTCACAGCACCTTCAATAGTACTAGAGTAAATAGAATCTCTTGGTTTAGAGGTTTTTTATTCATCAATCAGATCTTATTTCTACTAATCATTTTTGTGAGAAAAAAAAAAATAATCTTACCTTTTTTGTCGATTGTACCTGATCCATCATACTAATTGCATTTTTTTTAAATCACATAAAGTTGCCTAGGTTTTACTTAATATTTGAGTAAAATTTGAAGCAATTCTAAAAAAATTTAATTTTTTGTAAATTTTCTTTTTAAAAAAAAATTGCAAAAATTGATCTTTGTACAGTGCAAGACACTTAAAGACTACATTCTCATAATTTGTCACATTTTCAAAAATTTCATATTGAAATTTGATATTTTTTTGATTTCTTGTATTCTGATTGGTCAAAATTAATTAATAAAAAATATTTTAAAAATAATTTTAAAAATAATTTTAAAATTAGCCAATAACAAAAAGCCAAAACATGTAACTTGTCCTATTTTTGGTTAAATTTTGAAAAGTTATTATAACTTTTTAAAAAATAAGGCCGTTAAGTTGTAATAAATTGATTTAGCTATAAAATAGTGGCTTCCTTTTTAAAATATCTTTTTTAGATCATAAGTTATTAGCTTTTAAAGTTTGTGTAGTCTTTAAGTGTCGCGCACTGTACCAACCCAAAAATGGCACTTTTTTTATTTTTTTGCACAATTTAACGAAACTGCATGAAATTTTAGCATGTTATACCATGTGATCTGCTGAACACATGACATAAATTTCGTGCTGTACTTACCCAATTTTGAATAATTACAATTCCACAATGCTTTGGTAGCCCCCTGTACTTGTTAAACTATAATTGAATAAACTCTACTACTAGACTTACTTTGATTAAAATGTCCAAATATTTATTAAAACCTTACTACTAGACATGTAATATACAATAAATACATATTATTTTATATATGGGGGCCCCACAGCAAAAAATTTTTTTTTGTAAAAACTTTATTTTTGCAAAAATTAGATCATTTAGAACACAATATCAAAAACTCAGAAAAAATTTTTTAGCCCATAGCCACCTTTTGCTGCGAGGCTCCCCATATACTATATATATATAATTTTGTATAATTTGCTCCGGACATTAACAGATCCTGTTAATAGTTTTATATACCCACCTATACAAAAAAGATCCTATAATTTCATTAGTAAAATTTTTGGGCAAAATTGATCAATTCCGATCCAGCTGACCATGATTCCGATGCACACTGACGTATTCCGACCCGGAATTTTGGTGATGAGTTAGCAACGCGACTAGATAACCAATTACTGAATTACTGAATTAGACGAAAGTCTTCACATAATTTCGACGCGTCTTATATCGATAAAGCTATAAATACAACATAGAAACGGATATATTTTTTTCTTTTTGAATTTTAAATAAACGAAACCTTTGTTGTCACTATTAAGTATAAACTAGAAAAATGAATGTTATAAAAAGGGGTAGCTTATAAAAAATTTCAGTTATTCTTTGTCTTGTTATAATTTGACTCTCGATGTTTATTCGAAGCATTTGACTTGTTCTGTTATACGTATACCAATTTAATATTAAAAAGACGGGAGAAGAGAACGCGTTTATTTTGACAAGATTACCTCAAGAATATCTAAATTATGTTACGGTTTGAATATGGAATTTGTTGATCCTCCAAAAATATCACAAAAGGTATAATTATTTGTTTGTGTTCTTGTATTCACAAACTACTTGCTTAAACACTTTTAAAAAATAGGTTATCAGCGGTATGTATCAAGGTGTTACAACTGTCGAACTAGACAACCTGGCTGCTGAAACGGCAGCTTATTTGACATGTAATCATCCTGACTACGCCATTTTGGCCGCTCGAATTGCTATATCAAATTTACATAAGGAAACGACGAAACAAGTAAAATATTGCATTACATTTTATTAAAAGTTTTTTTTTGAGATATGATGTTAGTGATATATCGATTTTACAATTTAGTTCAGTATAGTTATTCAAGAACTTTATGATCATGTCAGTCCTAGACGGAAAATTCACGCGCCTTTAGTTTCGAAAGAAGTATATGATATTGTTATGGAGAATGCAGAAAGGTTAAATTCGGCGATGATTTACGATAGAGATTATGCTTATAACTATTTCGGTTTCAAAACTTTAGAAAAGAGCTATTTGATGAAAATCGAAGGTATGTAAGTGCTTAAAAAGAGTTATTTTTTTAATTTAGAAAAAGAATTACACTAATTTATGTAGTTATAAACCATATATTATAGGAAAAGTTGTAGAAAGGCCACAGCACATGTTAATGCGCGTGGCGATTGGTATTCATGGAAATGATATCGATGCTGCTATAGAGACTTATAATCTAATGTCTGAAAAGTATTTTACTCATGCGAGCCCTACTTTATTTAATGCCGGTACACCAAGGCCCCAAATGTCCAGCTGTTTTTTGATACAAATGAAGGATGACAGGTATAAATTTTTTTAATATTGTACACTAGCAAATTTATTATGATGAAATAGTGATGATGGATATTATTTAGTATCGAAGGTATTTATGACACACTTACAACATGTGCATTAATTTCTAAGTCGGCTGGCGGCATTGGAATTAGTACGCAAAAAATCCGTGCTTCTGGATCATATATCGCTGGTACCGGTGGGACTTCAAATGGTCTTGTTCCTATGCTTCGAGTATTCAATGACACTTCACGATTTGTAAATCAAGGGGGTGGAAAGAGAAATGGTAGTTTTGCGGTGTAAGTACTATTAATATGTAGATAATTATCTTATTTATTTCATTATTAATAATATTTGTATACGCATATCTTGTAGTTATATTGAGCCTTGGCATTCAGACATATTCGAGTTTCTTGACCTAAGAAAAAATACAGGAAAGGAAGAAATTAGGGCTCGCGACCTATTTCTAGGGCTTTGGATTCCAGATCTTTTTATGAAAAGTATGTTGAAGCATGTTATAACCTATTTCTAATTGTTAATTTTATTGAATATATTAACGTTATTGTTTAAAAGGAGTGGAAAAGAACGAGGATTGGTCACTATTTTGTCCACATGAATGTCCTGGCCTTGATAGTGTTTATGGACGAGCGTTTGATGATTTATATATTAAATATGAACGTGAAGGAACGGCTCGTAAAACGATAAAGGCACAAAAGTTATGGCTAGCTATTGTGGATTCTCAAATAGAGACCGGTATGCCTTACATGGTATACAAAGGTAAGAAAAATAAATTGATCAAGTATTGCATTTATTGGTGTTTGAAAATAAAAGTTTAACAATTTTAGACGCCTGTAATGAAAAGTCAAATCAAAAGAATCTTGGGACTATCACATGCTCTAATCTCTGCACGGAGATTATAGAGTACACCGCCCCAGACGAAGTGGCAGTGTGTAATTTAGCATCAATTTCACTCCCTAAATTCGTTAATGTTAAAACGAAAACTTTTGATTTCAATAAACTTCATGAAATTGCAAAAGTTGTTATCAGAAACCTAAATAAGGTCATCGACAAGAATTATTATCCTGTTCCCGAAGCCGAGAAAAGTAATAAGCGGCATAGACCGTAAGTATGAGTATGCTTAAATTAAATCAGAGAATATTTATTTAACATTTTAAATATTGTCTTTCCTTTTTTCTTGTTATTAGTGTAGGTCTTGGCGTTCAAGGCAAGAAATATTTTAATATATTTTATCGATTAAAATATCATATATATGTTTTAAATTTTTATATTATACGTACAGGTCTCGCCGATGCTTTAATTATGTTACGTTATCCATGGGAATCCGATAATGCACGTAAACTTAATGTTGACATATTTGAAACGTTATATCATGCTGCTATCGAATCGTCATGCGAACTTGCCGCAAAGGAGGGACCGTATGCAACTTATGAAGGATCACCAGTAAGCCAGGGAATTCTTCATTATGAAATGTGGAATGTCGAACCGTCTGATCGGTGGGATTGGGCAGAATTAAAAGAAAAGATAAGCAAGCATGGAATAAGAAATTCATTATTAATAGCACCTATGCCAACCGCTTCTACTAGCCAAATCCTTGGTAATAATGAATGCTTTGAACCATACACCAGCAATATTTACACGCGTCGCGTCCTAAGTGGAGAATTTCAAGTTGTGGTAACGATAAAGAATAATTATATTAATGATAGTTACCGTATTACCGCGAAATAACACGCAGAGATGTTATTTCGAGGTTCGGCCCGAATTAAGCTTAATTTAGGCCGAAATTTGTAATTTTACCCCTGCGAGTTATTTCGCGGTAATAGGGTACGATAAAAATTAGATATAATAATAAATAATTGAATTCTAATGTTGATGTTTAGAATCATCACTTACTCAACGATTTGACAGAAATGGGCGTTTGGAATGAGAAAATGAAGAATGAAATAATCGCAGCTAATGGTTCTGTTCAAGGTTTTGAAGAACTAGATGATGACTTAAAGAAACTTTACAAAACAATTTGGGAAATACCGCAAAGAGTTCTTTTAGATTTTGCAGCAGATCGAGCTCCATTCATTGATCAATCGCAGTCATTGAACGTATTTCTCTCTGAACCGAGTGTTGGCAAAATATCATCTATGCATTTGTAAGTATACATAAGTCAGTTATGGTATAGCTAAGCCTCACATATGGTCATGTGATTACGTAGAAAAGTGATTGTCGGGGCTTATCATCCATAATTGCGCTTTAGGGTTTAGGGCACGAGAAAATTTTAAGCATACCAAGAGATATTTTCTAGTTTCATGCTCTGGTTTATAGAATATGCATGTTTTCTGGGTCGGAAGCATGACCAACGACCCTGTGCCCCAATCCTAAACAGTATTTGATTATAGGAGGAATACCGGTAACATTTAGATTACATACGAACGATAACCTTTGCCAATTATGACACTAATAGCTACGCATGGAAGAAAGGTCTCAAAACCGGTATGTATTATCTACGTACGCGCCCGGCTGTTGACGCAATCAAATTCACGGTTGATCAAGTTTCATTGGTTAAGAAAGTCGAAAGGAAGTCACAGCAATTACTTTAACGATATTGTAAGTAACGGAAAGGACAATATCAATATTAACATCTTGAGATAAATACAAATTCTGGAATGTTTTGGAATTTCATAATTAATGTTCTAATATAAAAATAAAAATTTACATGACCTTGGATTAATTATCACATAATCGTTACGGTATATCATTAATTATTAGAAATAGTGTTTGTAGTCGATTTTGTGTTAGTCGATTTTATCGACTTAGCCGGCTTGGTCAGTCAATTTTTTATAAAATCGACTAAGCTGTTTTAATATTAGGTAATATTAAAATCGTAATAACCAATCAAAATAGCAATACTTTTTTAACATGTATTTAATTGCCTTTAATATCAATAAGACATTCGATCAAGTGAACTATATGACATACATTATTTGAACACGTTTGTAAGTTCAAATCAGTTAGAATCAATTATGTAACAAATCTTAATGTTTATACGCATCATATGGAATAAATTATGTAAAAAAACTTAATATTTAATACGCATACATAAATATAAGCTATCATTCTCGCTCGGATTTCATATTAAACACTGTCTTTATTAGACATTATGAAGATATATGATGGGAGTAGTGCTCCACTTCATCACCTTCTCTTCTGCTATTGCATATTGAGCTCACATGACGAAGCATAATTGAGGATCGCCAACGCTAAGGTGTGGCTTTTTTTTTTGTTTTGCGAGTTCAAGCTGCTGCACATTCAACTCGTTACATACAACATTAATTTTTATAATAGTGAGTCCGAGCCCACGCTATGGTGCAGCGCATTCAAACCTACGTAGCTCACCCACAAAAAATTTTCCGGTCATGTGACTTTTTGTGGCGCAAACTAGGCGCAAACCAATTGAATTTTAGGATCAGGTGTAACGTAAAAATTGCGATTTTTCATAAAAATCACTAATAACTCCGAAGTTTGTCTATGAAATCGTCTACTGCGCATTAACAAAAAAAATTCCTTGCAAAATTTTAGTATGGGTAGCACTCTAACAAGCATCTAACCCAAACCCTAACTACACGATTTATTACTTTAATTCTTTCGCTTTATTCGATTGTTTTGATTGTTTTGATTTTCACGTTACACCTGATCTCAAATTTTAATTGGTTTGTACCACAAAAAGTCACATGACCAGAAAATTTTTTGTGGGTGAGCTACTATCGCCGCGCATTCAACTCATTACACATGATATCAATTTTTATATAGCGGTGTATTCAACTCATTACACATGACATTATTAACTTTATAAATATAGCGAGTTGACCCCACAACTCGGTACACATGATAACGTCTACATAAAATAGCGAGTTCGAGCCCACAATATGGTGCGGCACATTCAACTCGTTACACATGAAAACAGGCAGGGCGCTAGGTGCAATTAATGAAAGAGAGGGCGGGAGGGATGGGAACCAGATTATAATTGGGCATCGAAGAAAATTAGTGACAAAACAAGCGAAGTAAGAAAGCACTGAGATTCACTATTTACTCCCACATTGTATCTTTATAATCTCTGCCGCATGCCGTACCTATAATCTCTATCACATGCATATCTATAATCTCCATTGCATGCTATTACCTTTTCATATAAGTCGCAATTTCATATAAGCCACAAATCAGGTTACCCTCATGATAATAAGGCCCCACCAGAAGTCTAGACACTTTTGCAGTAACGTGACCATCACGTAGTATGGCGTCTTCAGATTAACTTTTTGGCTTTATTGTTAAGGTTAGGGTTAGGGTTCGTGTATATAGTCTTAGAAGGTCCTTATATATATGTAAAATCGCGTTCTGAACATTTTTATGTAGTTTTTAAGGCCGATTTAAACACTAGTTTTCGAGTATTTTCACTCTTTTCTCTTTTTTCTTCTTGTACAATGTTTTGTTTTGATGTCAGACTGATCCGGAACGATCAAAATTTACGTTCTCTGATTGGTTAATTCTTATGCGCCACGTCACATTACTGCAAAAGTGTCTAGACCCCTAGTGCGGTTCGATAATAACCCTAGCGTGACTATCATTAATGCATAGGGCTGGTTTTCTTAATTAGGGAATTATATAGCAAGATATGCGATGGATAAATGGATTATATATTATAAAATAAAATATAAATTGTTAAAGTTCGATGCATTTGAATTAGTAATACCGGGTAGCTGCAAAAAATCGATTTTAATATAATAAGTGATCAGCCAATCATATTTAGCCAATACCACGTGTGTGTTTTTTAACCAATTAGGTTGATCGACTTTGACTTAGCCGGCTAAGTCATTTTTTAAATATTGACTTAGTCAAGTTAATAAAAAGGGGTCGACTACAAACACTAATTAGAAAGTATGATATCAGATAATTTTGTCGATCATTTATTTATAAGATTGAATCTGATTGGTTAAATTTTTTAATTTTTTTATATTAGTGCTGAAATTTTTAAAATGGCTTTTTTTAAAAGTTAATTTTTTTTAATAAAGTTTTAAAAAGCTTACTGTACATAGTAGCATGAGGAAAATTTATTTTTATTTCTATATATTGTTTACAATAGAGAAATGAACCTGTAAATAGCAAAAAAAAATTTTCATAATTAAGTCTGTCTAAAATTATAATTTGAAAACGTTTTTTTTATATAAGTGTTTAGAATCGAATGTTTCCACCAACTTTAATTAGAGACGATTTTGATAATAGTTGTATTTAATATAAAGCCATTACATTAAGTTTTTATGCTTAAAGCGAAATAACCAAGATAAAAATAACATGCTGTTTGGCGTCAAAGTATTGAACTTCATGTGAGCAAGATATTATCGTGAAAGATGCAAAGATTATCAAATACTATATGGAGTTGTGAGTGTAATGATAGCAATAATATCGGTATCGATATACAAACAAGGTAAAGTGTCGTGCTAATCCTGCGAGCCTTGTGTTAGCTATTACGTAAGATACGATAAATTAGGATAATTATGAATATGCGACATGAATAATATGAAATCTGCGCAGAGGTGATGATTTTTTCAGAGAAACAATTGTTCTTTTTAAAGTAATAAACTGATTTTTTTTCATACTTAAGGTAAAGGGAAAAAAGCTTTTGAAATATATTTTTATTAATGCACACTGAGTCTATGTATCGTACGTATATGTTTTTATCATGCATCATTCTGTAAATTAGGGCATTGAAAGTTAATTAGTTGTTTAACGTAACCCCTCAGATTTCTGCCCCAAAATGAACTTATACGTTTTGGGGCAATCAAAATTCTGTTGAGCAGTAGAAATAGCTTGTGTTTTAATAAGCTGTTTAATTTCTGGATTCATTAAATTAGCCAAAGTCGTTTTCAAAACTCTCATAATAGACAAAAACTGACTTGTTGCTTAACGCAGTAATATGGGATTATAAGTCTATAATTGATTAAAAAGATGAACTTACATATATACATATCTATGTGTCTTGATATGTTAACAGTTAACTGTGCTAAAGATCCTAAAGGTTCTCTTTTTTTATGTATGTAAAGAATAAATTATTAAATCAAAGAAAACCAGCTTGAATTGGATAGATATAAAATACTTACTGTTGGGGCATAACTGGCTGCACGTGGATATAATTTCTGGGGTATGAAAGTACCAGGGTAATAAGAAATGAAGTGATCGATGGATAATGTTATATAATTTTAGAAGTCTATTATGATAGACTATTTATGTAATAAGAATGTTTATTGTATTTTTTTATACAATACTAATCCTAAATTAGTAAATTTATATGATGTAACCTTTTTCAGAGCGATAAAAATAGTGAAAAATCAATCCCATCAATAGATCAAGTTTAGCACTAAATGATTGGTTAACGAAACTCAAAATATCACAGATCTTTAATTCTAGTGATTATCAACTCATCTAGACAGTAAAAAATCCGAAAGTAAAAAATCAAAAATATCAAAAAATAAGCAAACTTTGTCCCAGAACCCATGTTAATCCAATAATTTTTGGTAACAAAACTGAGTCTCATTAACTACTTTGATTCGTTCTTGAGCTCTAGCTAAGCTCTACCAGAGCTCCTACCAGAGCTCCTACCAGAGCTTCTATAGCAGGAGTCTATATAAAACGCGATCAATTTTGTAATATGATAAGTAACCTTTTTTAGCCATTTTTTTACTATAAACGGCCATCAAATAAGGGCAAAATAGGGTAAAAAATACAAATTCAGAAATTTTGCGTTTTACAATTATGAACGAGTTTTTCTAGTGTTTTAATTAATTAGTCTTTAATTTCAACCAATCAGAATTACTGATGATCAGCCAATAAAAACAAATTTCTGATATGCTGTATATTGTTAAATTGAATATTGTTAAATAGAGCTACTTAAATATATAAATTTTTGTAATTGAATTTTTAGATAAAAAAGCCTTTGGAATTTTATGTTTAATAAGTTATAAAATAGTTGATGTGACTAGGCTGCTCGCACCATATTTTTTTTAAAATTCAGACTAGATATTGATATTATGATGACTTTATAATAATTAGTGATTTCCAATTTCTAATTTTTTTATATAATTTATTATATTTTTCTTAAACTTTAGACTAGACATTGATATTATTTTAGTAAAGACCTTTATTAATGAATTGCATATCTTATTACAATTTACAGTAAACAAAATATTAGATTATTACATATCTGATATTGATAAGCCAATAGTATCAAAAATTATAAAAATATATAATACAAATATAGTATACTGGGCCATAGTAAGGAATTACCTAAATCTTAAGAAATAGATGAGAAAATAATAATTGCAATTCTGTGATTCTATGGTCTATATTGTCCATGTCCATATTTTGCAAACACTGGAAGCTGCCAAGCTAGTATATATAAATATATAGTATGATAATTGTTGTTAACATAGACAGTATTGATATATACAGTAGGGAGTGTAGTACAGCAAAATTATGGCATGCCATTAGCCAAAATTTAAGCCATATCATACTATAGGCATGCTATAATACAATTCAACTATTTTTTGAAAATTTCAGACATTTGCTTTAAAATTTCTTATGATTTATGTTGTTTGATTTTCTACTGGAATATTTTAGAATATTAATTTAACCAGAACAAAGCATATCATATATGGGGTGTTATCTATTAAAACAGCCCTTTTTTACATATATTTTATTTTGAGATAATTAAGTTTAATCATTTGTTTTGATTTTCGGACTGATTCGGGATTAATTAAAATTCATGATTTTGATTGGTTAAATGTAGCAGGTGACTATCAGATAATCTCATAATATGTTGGCCTTACGCAGCCTCATGTAATTTTTTTTTACAATTATCTTGATTTTTTTCATTATGCAAATCAATCTTCATTTATAATTGAAAAATATTAATCATGTCAAATTTTATATAAATCTAATGAAAACTCATTTTTCAAAAAATTGCAAATAAGGGCTGTTTTAATAGATAATACTCCATATAAGAGGCATGCACATAATCACTGTGTTATACTCTCTAACATACAGTGATTAAATAGGCATTTTACATTATATTGATCTAAAATAGCAAACCCAGGGTTGTTAATTTATAGTAATTCATAAAATTTGTTAATAAGTTAAAGTAAGTTATCGGTAAGTTACCTTAAGTTACTTAAGGTAACTTACCAATAACTTACTGCCAAATTTTATAAATTACTGTAATTTTACAACTCTGAGCAGACCTATCATTGATACTATGTTAGTTTAGCTAGTATTATTTATATACTCCTACTTAGAATTAGCTAGCGTTAAAAATAATATAGGCTAACTTGATAACACATCTGGCCAATAGAAAATACTTTATTATCTGGAGTGAAGCAAAGGATACTCTGTTTTTACGATAGCTTGTGATTACGTGAAGTTGTCTATCCATTCACTTTTATGAATGCTAATTGGCCATTATGACTATTATAAATATGCAATAAATCTTTAATTCAACCCTTTTTTTTGTACTTCGGACTTACACTGGTTTCCAGTTCCTAGTCATAGAATTGTTCAATGATATATACTATATATACTGTATATATATATATCATCCCTTTGTATTTATATCAATATGAGTAACTATTTACAAAAAATTGTTCACCTTTTGTAATTTTAACCAATCAAATTTTAAGATCAGATATAATGTAAAAATCGAAAATACAAGGATAGCTCTAAATTTTTATTAGGAAACCATCAATTGCGTCAGTAGCTGTTATATTCTTATAACCTAATTCTAATTATAATACTATTTTCTTGGTTTTAATTTTATATATTTTATTTGTTTTGACTATCACATTATACCTAATTTTAAATTTTGATTAATCAAAATTAAATTTTTGTGATATCAAAAATTTTGCACGACATGTAATTTGAGCCACTCCAATCTAAATAATTTTGCCAAAATTATCAAATTTTAACAAATTTTACTAACAAACTTCTAAGTAAAATTGTTTGAATTGTAATTTTTAATTGGCAGTACAGAGATAGTATTAATGTTTTGCAGGTTTGATCCAAGGCCTGAATCTGAATTCAGATTGGTTTGGGTTATATAAAATGCAAAATTTTTTGAATACCACTAACTTACTATTTTGTAAAAGAGCTATTTAAGTTGATAAGAGTTTAAATAAATCTTATTAGATTCTTGATTATATAAATATGATTTTATTTGTTAGCTATATATAGGGTGTCCAGAATTATGCTATTAGCATAGATTAGCATAATTCAAGTTTGCTAATATAATTATGTTAGCAGAAGAATTTAGCATAATTTATATTTGTTAATATAGAATTAAGATAGTTTATTTATGATATCAAAATCAAAATTTTTATGGATTCCGGATCAACATGTATTGCAAATTGATTATGAAAAATTGTCACTTTGTACTATAAATTATTAAAATAACCAGTTACAAAAATAATCTTTTCTATTTTATAATGCACTTGAACGCTTACCAAATTTCTTGTTAGCAATTTTGTTATTAATTAGAAAAGTGCAAAAAATCATATAATTAGGGTTTACATAGATTATACCCTTCTCCTCTAGTGATAGGACTATTAACCAATCAAATTTAACCTTTTATAATATTTTAAAAAACTCAAATGTCTTTAACCCCATGATTGATAAAAGTCTCTACATAGTAAAGTCTAAATTTTACTAAGCAAATCGATTAAAATTGCTTAAGGGTAGAGGGTATATAGATCATTTCTATTAATAAATGATTTACTAAAAATTTTATATTTAATAATAAAGAAAATTTTTATTAAGTAACTATATTAAATTTTTAAATAAAATTATAAAGGAGGTTTTTTTGATTTTAACGATAATTGAATCATTAAAATTGGCCTAGTAGAACATAAGATATAGTTGTTTTTATCTCTGCGACCCTATTTTACTTATTGTTTACACATGATTTGATTGGCCAATTTGTGATTGCCCTACAGAATAGACCTCGCTCTCGCAAAAGTTGATACTATAAAAACTTTATCAAATTTTATTCAAAATTAATAAAATTTTTAGAATATGTGTAATTTTTTATTATGAACAATTTTACTTAGTACAAAAATTAATTTATATAGTAAAAGGAATTTATTTTATAGTGCTATAGCATTATAGTACTATAGCACTATAGTGCTATAGTATTTATATATAATTTATTATATTTTTTATAAGAAGTTTGCTATTTATCACCACTGATGATTATCACCGGTAAAAGGGTGTGGCGACATAGAGAAGCTGTCTGGTTGTCACCCCCAAGCGGCAGGTCTAGAGTTCAAATCCCACTGAAGAAGAATTAGAAAATAGACCTGTGTTACGGTAACATTTGTTCATCGATCGGTCGGGTATATTACCTGTAACCTTGGTACTACCATTTTGAATGAGAGCATCGGCGCAGTTGTGTAAGTTACACAGACAAATCCAAGAGACCGGAACAATTGAAACCTGTTTGGCAAGCCCCGAGTAGAGAGGTAAGGAAGATCCTTCTACGGTGCTACAGAAGCCCTTATAACCAAAAACCGGAGAACTGAAAGGAATATACCCATGGCAAGAGGGAACACCAACCTGGCTGCCGGAGTCGTACCAGAGGAAAAGGACCTATGTTTCGGAAGTAGGTACCAAGGAAAAAGAGACCATCGGCACATAAAGCCGGGCAGACCAATCCTTCCGGGCCAACTGGCTTGGTAGTTTGGGAGGGACTAGTATAAAGTTAGAGGTGTCGGATGTGAATACTGGGGATCAGAATGAACTCTACAAGGGCAGATGGAACTAACCGACCAACAAGAAGTGGAAACATAGAGGCGTGTACGTGTCAAAGCCCAACGAAGCTCTGGGTGTACCCATATGGGAGTCTTAGGACGTTAAGAGGATCTGGGACCACCAGTAACAGGTATAGCTAGTATAAGTGCATGTAGTGGTAGATCGGGTTGGCTGAGCCTTATGATGCCATCCAACTACATCAGGGACTGGAAGCTTCGGTGAAACATGCCTGGGTACTCGTCACCATAGTAGGAAGTACAGTTGTTCGCACATTTCCGAATTCGGAATGCCAAATCCTGGGTCCCCATGTCGCAGGAAAATCAGCTAGTTGCGGCAGCATGCAGGCTTGAGATACTTACCCAATGTGGTAGAGGCAGCTGCATGGCTTGAGATACGAACTTTTGAGAAGTATACTAGTAAGGAACTAGGTATACCAATTTGAAAGCAGAAAGCGCCTACCTGGAATTACATACACCAAATTGGAAGTGACGATATTAGAAAATGTAGGTAAAGTGGTGGACATGCGAATACTAACGGTTGGTTGGGGAAAACCAGGCTAGCTATATAAATGGGAGTATGGTAGGCTCTGGTAGGTTTAGGTTATGGATAAATTAGTCCAAGTCTCGGTACTTAGTAGATAGTATAATAATTGTAAGCAAATATATTGTAACAATTAATATATACTCAATAAAGTCCAGAGGCATAACCTCACTTTAACATTTAAAAAAAAAAAAAAAAAAGATTATCACCGGTTTCAATTAAATTCAGGATCAGTTGTAATATGTAGATCAATTTTTGTGTAACAAAAACAAAGAATTTTTTAAAAATTGCTAAAATTGCTTCTAACCTAAATTTTGTCTATGAAACTATTATACTTTTTTTTATGTAAAAAAAATTCCTTGCTAATTTTTACTATATACAAAGCTCTATTCTAATCTCTAATCTTTACCATTACCCTAATATTAAAGAGATTTAATTTTAATTTAGTTTGTTTTGTTTATTTTGCTTTATGCATTGTAGATCACTGGTGATGATCACTAGTGGTGATTCGAAGCAATTTTCTATAATAAATTAAAAAATAAAAAAAAAGAAATGCCAAAAAAGAAATCCGGAAAATAAAAGCGATAATTTAAAAAAATAAAAAAGGCAAATTTAAAAAAAAAATAAATAAATAAAACTGATAAATAAAAAAAAATAAATAAAAAGAACAATAATAAAAAAAGCAAAAATTTATAATAAAAAAAATAAAAAAAAAGTGTTAAAAAAAAATTGAAATAATAAAAAATTTAAAAACATTAAAAAAAAGGTTTATGTAATTTAGTGTATATGCGTTGTAATGCACCCATATGATAAACCAATCAGATCGTAGGATCAGGTGTAATGTAAAATCAAGAAAAATAGCGATCTTTTAAAAAATCAGCTGTGGCTCATAATTTTGCTTATGAAACTACTCTTCATGACAGATACAGGGTGTAGGTGAGATTTTCTGGGTCACGTGAACAATCGATCTCTGGGCTAGGTCAGTGGTCACGTGATCACGTATGCACTTTCCTATTTCACGGATCAATATAAAAAAAAATAAATACACAGATCACTTTTTTTTTCAACCAACCCTTTTTTTTTAACATCGCCGTTCGTGTTGTCACTCTTCAGTTTTGCAATTGCTGTCGTCGCGTTTAGTTAAGTCGTTTCACTAGTGGCGGTTTACTTTTTTTCTTCTATTGTCATTCATTGTGTCTTTGAGTTTCTTGTACTGCCATTTTATTTGTAGTGTTTTATTTCCTTTTTTTCTATAGTGTCGTCGTTTCTCTTGCCGTTTCTCTTGCCGTTTCTCTTGCCATTTCTCTTGCCGTTCACTTAATGTTTCTTTTAACGTTTTTCTTGCCGTTTCTCTTTCTTGCCGTTTCTCTTGCTGTTTCGCTAGGTGTCGTGGCACTGTAATTGATGTTAATGGGTGGGTTAGTGTTAGATAAGGGATAGGATTAGAGGTTAGATTGTAGTATTAGTGCAGGTTTAGTATAGAAATAAATATGTAAATAAAGGTAATTATAACAATAAATAAAATTAATATGAGAAGATTTAAAGAAAAAAAAAAACAATTCAAAATAAAAATAAATCTGAATCTAAAGACAAGGATTAATTATCCTCCCGAATAATTGGTGGTGGCTGTTCCAATAATTTTTTTCTGAAATTAAAATAAATAATTTATTAAATAGTTTTTTTTAAATAAAATAAATAAAAAGAATTAAAAAAAAAACATTAAATTAAAATAAAAAAAGAAAAAAAATTAAAACAAATTAAAAAAACAAATAAAAAAATTTAAACGAATTAAAATAAAATAAACTAAAAAATAAATATAAAAAATTAAAATGAATTAAAAAAAACATTAAAAAAAAAAATAATAAAATTTTTAAATTTATTTGATTTTTTTTTTAATTTTTTTTTATCAATCACAATCTAGTATCTTATTTTTGTGGTAAAAAAGAAAAAAAAGGTAAAACGAATTAAAAAAAAATAAAAAAAATTTAAAAATTTTTATTTTTATTTTTTTTTTAATGGTTTATCTTTTGTTTTTTTTTAATTCGGTTTAATTTTTAAATTTTTTTATTTTTTTATAATTTGTTTTTAATTTAATTAATTCTATTTATTTTATTTAAAAAAAAATTTTTTATTTCTTCATAGATAAGGTGTCAATACGATCTAAATAGAACCATTATGCATTTAAGTAAGAATATGTTGATGGCTAAAAAAATTCATGTTCGGATTTATTTTTATTTTTTTATTTAAATCCTCTCATATTAATTTTATTTATTTGTATTTTATTATTATTTTCATTTACATAATTATTTCTAAACTATCTAAAACTAAACCCACACTAATACTAAACTTAACACTACAATCTAATCTCTAACCCTATTCCTTATCTAACACTAACCCACCCATTAACATCAATTATAGCGCCACGAAACCTAGCAAAACGGCAAGAGAAATGGCAAGAAACACTAGAAAAAAAGAAAATGAAACACTACAAATGAAACAGCGATACAAGAAACTCAAAAACATGATGAAACGACAATAAAAGAAAAAAATAAGCCACCACTAGTGAAACGACTTACCGCAACTGACGATGAAACAAAAGATAAAACCAAAGACGATACCAATAGCGACAACACAAACAGCAACGTTAAGGTTAGTTAAAAAAAAAGTGATCTGTGTATTTTTTTTTATATTGATCTGTGAAACAGGAAAGTGCTCACGTGATCACGTGACATGACCTAGCCCGGAGATCGATTGATCACGTGACCCAGAAAATCTCACCTACATCCTGGCACTCTCACTCTTCATGTTTCAACAAAAAAAATTTCTTGCAAAATTTTACCATAAAGCCCTTTTTCTTGCTATACACTATTCTAACCTCATCCTAACCCTAAATAACAAAAAATGGGTTATTTTTAGGAATGCATCGGTCCTGAAAAAGACCGGTCCCGGACCGGAACTAATAAGGACCGTGGGACCATTAAAGGACTGGTCCTGGGACCGGTCCTTGTAAACATAACTATGATATTCATATCACCCAATCAAATTTCTTGATCAGGTGTAACGTAGATCATATGATGTTTGTTTACATCTAAAGTAAAAATTACGTCATTTTTGGCCAATAAAATCTTATGCATTAAGATTGACGTAATTATTAAAGGACCGTTATAGGACCGAAGGACCGGACCGGACCGGGACCGTAAACACTATGATAACAGTCCTTTTAGGGACCGGACCGGACTGATGCAACTCTAGTTATTTTAGTTGTTTTAATTTCACATTACACCAAATCATATGCGGTGTGCTACAGCGCATATGCACAAAAATATTAAATTCTAAAAAAAATAATATGTAATAAAAAAAAATCAAAATAATAAAAAAATTTATAATATAAAAAAATCAAGAAAATAACTAAATATACACATGTGTGTATACGATATATATTGCATAAATAAGATCATCAGAGTGCATATAATTTGATCACGGGGTATATATACAATCAGTGATCATTAATAATCACTATTTTTTTTTTTTTTTTTTTTTTGTACTGCTTTTTTTATTTTTTGTACTAACGTTTACTTCCGTTTTGTGGTATCGCCACTCGCGTTGCTTTGGTGTCATCCTCTTGATGTGGATCTGTAATTTAGGTGCTGTGATTTTTGTTATTTGCTTTACTGCTTGTTTACCACTCGCTTTGCTGTTTGCTTAGTTTTGCTTGCCTTGCTATTTGCTTTATGCTTCTTGTTTTGTCGCTTTGCTACTTGTTTTGTGTTGATTATTTTGCCACTTTATGCCATAATTTCGCTGGTTGCACCATACTTTTGGTGTCGTTAGTGTGAATTGTGCTTTGTTTGTTGCAGGAGTAATTTCGTTGACATGTCACGCTTATTTAAAAATTAGACTAGTTGGAGTTAGGTTTGATTTAGGGTTAGAGTGGGGTTAGGGTAAGTTGTTTTAGTTAGAGGTTAGGGTTAGAGTGGGTTATTTTGTTAGGATTAGGGTAGTTTTTATTCATTGTTATTGTTTTTCAGTTTGTGTTTATTTCTAAACTTTTTTTTTTGCTTTGTTAAGAGCGTCTTGGAAGTATGACAGTTTCTGAACTTTTTTGGTTATTCCGGTGCGTATTATTTATTTCTTTGTGTTTTTTGTTTTCTGGGCTTGTGAATCATTTACTAACGGTTTTTTCTTTTTTTCTTTGTTTGTAAAGGCATTTTTTAATTCTTTGGGCTGCATGATTTCTTCGTTTTCGTTAATAAGCATATTTGTAAGGTATAACTTCTACTTTGGCATATAGATTTTTTTTCTTCAAATCACTTGGGTTGTCTTTGTCTTTCTCGTTGCATTATTGTGGGATTTAGTTCTTTTGATGTTGTTTATGATGTTTTGTAGTTAGCATTTAGAATATTAGGCGTAAAAGTGTTTATTGCGTAATGACGATTCAATAGTATTCGTTGCATAATAATGGTTTAATATAGGCTAGATAGTTTTAATCTAATAGTTGTAATCGGGTTGTATTTATATATAGTTGTATCATAGTGCAAGTGTAATAAATTAATTTTTTAATACTGTAAATCGTGTAATGTATTGATTTGATTGCATATTACTGTATCATATGTGCTATAAATTGGTCACGTGATTAAAGGTGCAGGTATATCGTTTTTTATGACCCGGGCAATTATAGTAATTTGGATTGGCTAATTTTGTGTTAAATATTATATACGATGTTAATTATTTTGACCAATCATTATCAAAAAACATGGCACATGATACCGTGTTTATACACTAGTGTACAAATAGAAATTCTCAAAAATAAAAATAAAAAAATTTATTAAAATTTATTAAAAAAAATAAAAATAATAAAAAAAGACAACTACTATTTGTACACAGATATATATGATCTGCAGGGATCACATATGTTACTCTAAATCGCTATTTCAAATTGGGTGTAATGTTTTTTTTTTTTTTTTTTTAAGGTGAGGCCTTGCTTATATCTTTTATTAGGTAATTTATATAAGTAATTACATATAATATATAAAAACTTAAATTGTACAAAGACAAATACATATAAATTACATGCAAGAATAGAAGCTCAGACTAATTTATCTGTGACCTAAACCTAAATTGGGTGTAATGTTACACAAACTAGAAAATTAAAAACATTATTCGTTTTGACAAAAATTACTTATTTCTAAAGAAATCGCATACTAAACAATCTTCTATGCATTAATAAAAAGTTTTCTTTGAGCGATTTTACTATATAGCTCTGACCCTAATACTATCTCTAACCTAATAAGAAAAAATTGGGTGACAAATAGGTATATCTATAACCTATACCACCCTAATATGAAAAAGGGCAATATTAGCGCTTACCCTAACCCTAACTATTAAGAGGGATTACTTATAAAAGATTCATAAATTATTAGTAAAACAAATTCACAATACAAGCAATAGCTAATAGCAAAGTTATCCCTTAGATTGTAACACAGGCAAATTTGCCTGCGTATTTTAAAATTTTTAATAAAATTTTAAATATTGATTTTAGCCATATCTTTTCTAAGTAAAAAATATTCTTTAAGTTTTGTTTTAGTAACTTTGTTATAAAATTTTTTTAAAATCATTAGAAAACTTTAATATAATAAATGTTTAAAGTTCTTGTATTGGCATTTTTACTATTAAAATTTTTCTTTAGATTTTTTTAAATTTTATATGTTCCCGTCTATAAAAAAAATCTTTACTTCTAATACAAGTCTTAATTTTTACAAGTAAATCATTAAAGTTGCAATAATGAAAGTTGTCATCCTTTATATAAACTACAATATTGTCTTAAGAACTATAGTTCTAAAACTAAAACTAAATAAGATCGCAGAAAAATTGTAATAAAATTTTTTTAAAAAATTTTTTCTTAAAATTATCTATTTTCAGCTTATATGTAACTATAATTTATTTTCTTATAATATAAAAACTAATTTTGCAAAAAAGTAATCCTTATTTTCAAATATAATTGTACAAAGTTTTATTTAATTATTTTAGTATTTTAAAAAAGTAAATCAGAGCTAAAAAAGTGCAAAAACGCAGGCAAATTTGCCTGTGTTCTACTACAATCTAAGGGATAGTATAAATATCAGCAGTTAGCCAAGCTCAACAATACAACATATTAATTGATTATGATCACACATGTAAAACTATTCAATTTCTTTACAAGTTTTAGCATAATGACCTATTTGACCACATTTACTGCATTTATGACCTATTTTATCTTTATTAAGATTGTTATTATCTACATTAAGTTGTGTATTATTTCTCAATAGATGCTTTTTCTGAGGCTCAACTGCAGATTCAAGTCTTTTTGGAGGATGCTCTTTATGTTTTGTAATAGAAGGATTAATAACATCAATATCATTTTTATCTTGTTGCTCATCATTTAATCTGTCTTGTATTTTATGAATAAAATTTTTCAAAACACTTGATAATTCTTTAGAAACATTAGCTTTAATCACAATATCAACTACTTTCTTGGATAATCCAAATAATTCAGCATAAATCATTTTGGTTTAGCTTTTTTGATCTAGCGTTAGAATCATAAATTGGATCGAATTGTAGTAAGCTGATTAAATGTTAAACCCGAATTAACTCTAGATTCTTGAGGTTGATTTTGAATAGGCACAGAAATAGGAATTGCTGGCATTTGAAGAAGATCATTTGGTGTAATATTAGGTTCTAAATACCATAAAGATTTATATGAAATGTTGTCATTGCTGAATATGTACCAACTCGAAAAAAATGACAGCAAATTAAGCCTTTATTTATTAAAAGAAGGCATGTACATAAATGTGTACCATCTTTAAAGATTATTATATAATATCTATGTCCTGTAGTTCCAGTAGCATGAACATGCCAAACTTGAATAATCATTGCTTCAGCGCTAATTCAATCAAAGATGTGAATAAAATTTGTCTTATGTCAATCCTGTTCTCTAACCCAAAGCCCAATTTCTTCATTATTAATGTCTTCCTATAAAAAGAATAATATACAAGATAGTATTAAATCTATTTATTAGTTATAAATTCTTACCTCAATTAAACTATGCCATTTATTAACTTGTACAACATCATAGCAGACGCTTGCATTCATTTGATCCCTTTGTTTACCAAGCATAATGGGAGTAAGAAAATTTTTTAATATATCGCAATTTGACCAAAAAAACAGGTATGTAGCATTGGTAAACCAGCTATTTCAAATTTTATTAAATGTTTTTTCTGATTTTCTTGATCTTTAAGATTAATTAATGAATTATATAGTGAGGTTGCACAATCAACCTTTTTGTGTATATGCATATCAATGGACTCGACTCTTTGTATGCTTTGAATCCCTCCAGTAAATTGTTTGTAAATCCAAGAAACTGCCCATGACTCTTTAGTACTATAAAAGCGTATCAGTTAAATACTTTGTATTCATTCAATAGTTTTGCCCAACGAGTTTCAAATAGACTTATATATAAACTATTATTACAGGTATAAAAATCAGAATGAAATGGTTCAAATTGAGAACCTAATTTTCCTCTTAATTTTTTTTTAAGGTTCATATCTATGTGAAATATGTATAACATATGACTGGTGGTAGGATATACAAACTTAATTGCACTTATTATAGCAGGATCACTATCAGTAAAAATTACTGTAGGTATAACACCTGTCTCCTCACTTATAAGTATCCAATGTCTCATCCTCAATAATACAATATGCTACGATTTTTGCTTTAAAATTGGGTTATCAGTTATAGTAACAATAAAAAGTATCATCTGCAATCGGTTCGTATTTGTAGTTGCAGAGATAGCCATAATAAAGAATTTAGTTTTCTTGATACTGTCTCAATACATGGTGCAACTACCTATAAAGGATTTTCCTTCTTCTACTTTAATAACGTTTGAAGTATTAACGAGGCATCCAAGTCACCAGAGTTATGATTTCATCGAAAATTATACATAGCATTGTATAAATCCTGTTTATTTAATGGATAGTTAGGATAATCATGTCGAAGTAAAGGATAAATTGACACTGAGTCCATTCTGCCCTGAATTACATACTTTTCAATGTCTGATAACATATCAGGAGTCAACTTGCGATATAATGTAGCAATCTTACTAACCATAGAGATAAGTGGATGATTGGAAAAAGAATTGGTCTTTACTCTCGCTATTGTCTTTGGATATGTAACACATAATTTCCAAGGACATTTAGTTCTTTGAGACTTAGCATTACGACGCTTAGTAGATTCAACTATCACATTTGAACTGTGAGTGCTGGCTTTGGTACACACATAGGTTGCCCTTCGAATTATGTCTTTATCATCTGCTTCACTTGTTCTAATTTTATAGTCAAACCCTTCTTGCAGTGCAAAACGATTAAGCCAAGCTTTGAAAGAGTCCTAGTATGAAAATAAAATACCAACTACCAATTCCAAATGCAATTCATCAAAATTCATCATTTGTTCCATCATTATCTGATTTGTCTTCATTTACTGAGTTGTATATATACAGAATTTGGATATATCATGGTAATCATCTTCTGAGGGTACAGAATTGTTGTATGAATCAGTATAATCAAGAGGAATACATCGGGAATATTAAAAAATTAATGCAGATCTGCAACCCTGCTGGTGATTGTTGAAGAAATTTTTTTTAATTTTCTGTGCAGATAATTTTCTGCACAGGTTTTTAACAATTCAATCATCTGTGCAGATTGTAAAAAAATGACCAAAAAGCAAATAATAATAAATTACTATATGCTCGCCTAAATATTAAATACTTGCTAAATTTTTATATATTAAAAGAAGAATAAATGCATATCTCGCACCCTGCGATGTGCTTATATATCGCACCCTAATTTGATTGGCTAAATTGTAGATCGTTATTTTTAAAAAAATAAACAAATTATTGTGAAAATTTTTAGGTTAGGGTTAGTATAGAAGGTTTACTAGGACATTCTTAAATTTCTTTGCGCCTATATGCAAAATTTTGTGCTGAACAAGTTTACTTAGTCGAAGTAAAAAGGTTATCTTAATAAAAATTTAAAGATATTCGCAATTTTTCATTTTTTTAACTTGTTTTTTGATGATTTCTCTAAATTTTATTAAGACAATCTTTCCAGTTCGACTAAGTAAACTTGTTCAGCACTAAATTTTGCATATAGGCGCAAAAAATTTTAAGACTTTTCTTAAAATTTCATAGACTAATTATTAATATAAAGAATTTTAAAAAAAATTGTTATTTTTAAAAAAAAAAATGATCTGCAAATTTAGCCAATCAAATTAGGGTGCGATATACAAGCACATCACATGGGTGCGAAGCATATTAAACTTCTTAAAAGAATACATTTGAATTTTCATATATTTTTATTAATAAAATAATTTTGAGAATTTCTATTTGTACCCAGTGGGTATATACCCACCCCACAGCAAACCAATTAGATTTTAGGATCTTGTGTAATGTAACACGATCCAAAATTGCAAAACAAACATTCATTTTATTATAAATTGCTTATTGCTCAAAATTTGCATAAAAAACCACCTTTTATGCTCTAACAAAAAGATTTCTTTAAGCGATTTTACTATATAATTGCCAAACTCTACCCTAATCTTGGTGTTTACCCTAACCCTAAACTAACAAATACAAAAATTTAATTCTATAACATAGTTAAATATTGTTATTTTTGTAACTAGGTATTTGACCCTATGAATAAAAATTTTGTAGTTTGTGTAACTGAGTAGCAAACCCTGAGGGTAAATTTAGTTTTTTTCAATAATTTATTACAAATACTTGATATTGGTCAATTATAAATTTCAAAAAATAATAAAAAATAATATATTTTTATATTAATAAAAAAAAACTACAAAATAGATTACGAAAGATATTACAAAAATGACCACACAAACAACATAAAATACCATAAAGACACTATAAAACGTCATAGAAGCACTGTAGAGACATCATTCTTTTATCTAAACATCTAATATAATCTAACCCCTCTAACTTTTCTATTCACTAAATCCCAACAATGTATGAACAAAACACACCAAACTCAGCATTACAAACACGGCACCAATGACAAACATATCCAGTAATGCACCAAAAAAGAAGACATGATATGATGGTCACCTATTCTGAACCTGAAAAGAATTAGTACTATATGAATACAACGTTGAAAAAGAAACTGATACTTCGCTATACAAAAGAAAAACTTGAATGGCCAAATAATGTGCTAGCAATAAAAATGGGTTTAAACTAAAATACACCAACGACAGTAACACACCTGCAACAAAAGAACATGAAATGGACTAACAAAAGCTCCAAGTAACGCCTTAAAAAGGATCCAGTTTATTACTGGTTTGGTAAGTGTTAATTGCACCAGGGATGATGCCATAGTTTGTTTTTTTTCAGGAATTCTACAATGCTTTTAACTTGAAAGTCATTTCTCTTTTCCCCTCTCAATAGGACCGACACCATATTCTAAGGCCAGTTTGAGGGAGCTGAGATCGACCCTTTGACCTTTTCCATGCTAGTAAATAAGGCTTCCATTTAGAAGGCCACGCTTTGGTCCGTATTGGTTTTATGGTTAAAGCTTGTAAAACTGAGATATTTCTCTTGGATCTCAAGACTGAACTAATTATTTTATGTTGTCTGTTAATAGTTTTAACCAAACTGATAGCATTCAAGCCTCAAGCATGTTACCAATAATCGGAGCCTAAAGGCCACCTTGATCATATAATTGTTGGTATTAGGGTTCCGCAATTTGATTTGATTTTCAAATATTTGAATCAAATATTTGATCAAATTCAAATTCAAATTTGACTATATTTGATTTGATCAAATTCAAATATAGCCAAATTTGATTTGATTTGACAAATATTTGATTTGATTTGAATATTACTATTAGCCCTAAAAAGTCTTTAAGAACCATCGGTTCCCTCAAGCAACACAGATCAAAACCATTCTCAATTCAAATGAATCAAATCCAAATGGAGTCTTAACAAGAAGAAGGACACTTTTTGGCGCCTTATGCACAGGGCCTTACCTCTAGAGTACCGATTAGTGCACATCGATCCCAATGGCATTGGGGACTGCCCTAATTGCTCTTACCATACACAAATCATCGAACATTTTGCTTTAAAGTGTCCTCTAAGCAAAGTTGTCTGAGAAACTGCCTACAAAGTCCTGAAGACATCGGAAGAGGACTCAATTCCTCGAACATTGGATGATATCTTCAAAGCTACCAATATTAAAGAAAACAAGAAGCGCAAAACTGCTATCTGGTTACACATTATCTGCATCTACGAGATCTGGTGCTGGTATACGCAAGCCAAATGGGGTGATAATGTTATCTCTCAAACGGCAATTGCTAATATAATTAGGATCAAGTTAAAATTTGAAATTAACCTTTTATATAGAATCCTTGGCCGTAAAGGCTGCAAAAAGTCGGGTAGCAGCAAAAACGTTCTTGACTTCATAGAACTTTCTGTATAATTTTGTAAATTAATATGTATATAAATAAAGTACGTTTAGATGCGTTTTGAAAAAAAAAATATTACTATTAAAAATTCAAATTCAAATCAAATTCAAATTCAAATATTTGAATCAAATCAAATTCAAATCAGGATCAATTTGATTTGATCAAATTCAAATTGACCCAATATTTGATTTGATTTGAATTTAAGGAACCCTAGTTGGTATGTTGAATATCTAGGAAGCATTTTTGAATTGTGCTTAATCCAGAGTGTTATTATTCTATTTATTTTTGCTATATGTTTTTTACTTGGTAGTAGAAGGTACACCATATACCTTTTTTTTTTTTTTTTGAAACCCTAGACGGATACACTAGGGGTGCTAAAAGGCGCTCTTTTATTAGAATCAATTTTAACAGGCTTTTCTAAATAGTAAGGTCCCCTACAAGATTTGTATGTACATTATGTATTTAACTAATCATCCACTAAGCGCATTGTTCTGGCAGCCTCGTAACCTTATAAACCTTTAATAATTTTATATAGTTTTCACTGTTTCTTCGAGCTATGGCGGAGCATATATACCATAAAATCTGAACACATGTACTCCTATGCGGTGTACCCCTTGCCAGTTTGAAGTGCTAGTTCGTGACTTATACCCGGGTATTAATATATCTTCTTATAGCATATCGTAATATAACATATGCTAAGTTGTAAAAAACCAGTTTTTAATTAAATTATAAACACGATAAAACAAGAACTACTGATTTAACAATGCATTGAATATTGAAAGATCATAGTGTAGGGGATTTGTTCGCACATGTGATTATCAATGCATTTTTTATTAAATATATGACATGTATCAGAATCATTATAAAAGCAAGAAAAATTTTTATTAAAGCATAAAAGTTGGTTTGTTATGTAAATTTTTGACATTACCGGTATAAGCAATTTTTAAAAACAAACAAATTTTTTACATTATTGGTCAATTACCACATATTTAGACAAAATCTTCATAAAGCACACATATTGCACTTGATAAAACGAACTTTACATAACAGTATTGTTCAAAAAAAACAAGAAATTTGATATTATTTCCAATCGTTATCAAACTCAGTTTCTTCATATCCTTACCGCTAATATCATTTGCATTTGATTCTTAGATATTCTCTTCATTCACATTTTCCAAATCTTCCTCCAAAGCTTCATAATAAACACCAAATCGTCTTCAGACCCATCCATTGCTACTGAAATACCACAACACTTGAATGCCTTTCTAATTATACAAGGATTAATATCATCCCATGATTCTTCTACCCATTAAGCTAAAGTAGAATATGATGGGTTTCGGATACATCCAGCAGGTGTAAATTGATGAGGGTTGTTAATTATCCACTGGTTATAACGAGAGCGCACCTACTATTTAAAACTCTGTTAATATACTGTACTCTATGAATAACAAAAAAAATTTTAATACACTGTACATTTTCTTTAAAACATTTGTTTATTCCAACATCAAGAGGTTGCAATTTACTAGTTAGTCCTCCTGGAATTACAGCGAGATGGGTATTATTTCTGCGAAATTCATGCTTAACGGGATCTACAGTATGGCCTCTAAACGAATCCAAAATAAGAAGAGATTGGGGTTTCCCGATTCACTACACTTCACCACACGTTATTGATCCAATATATCATCTTTTCTTCATTGCACATCCTTTTGCGTTCACATGAATAATGACACCTTCTGGAAAATGTTTATGGGGAATGTTCTTTAATTTAAAAATGCATACTGGTGGAAGCCTTCTTCTATCTGCAAGACATCCCAAAATTACAGTAAACGAGGTTCTCTCATGCCCAGTTGTTCGAATGTCTACCCCACGTTTATCAAGAGTTACTTGGTATGGGGGATATCTAAAGCGGGGGCAAATCATATTTTTAATAATTTCTTGATTAACTTTAGGGTTAGGGTAATCTTATATTAGGGTTAGGTTGGGTTTTAGATAATTATATATAGGCTAAATTGCCTTCCCGACATTTTTACTTAACCTATTTGAGGTAGGTTTAGACTGTCGTTTTTTGTGTTTATTGTTTTGCTTTGCCAGCGATCATCAAAATTATGTAATTTGATTGGCTGTGATCACATGAATTTGCCCCCGCCCCTGGGTATGGCAGGTCAAATGACAAAGGCGTTTCGTTTCGTCCATGTTTCCAATATGACAGATATCATAATTGTATTGGTGACATTTGAACAAAACTAAACTCAGAAACTCGTTTTGTAGATCAATAAGGTCTTCAGGGAGATGCTGCGAAACTATTGTGCATTGGTGATTTGATAACTCAACCATTAAAAAACCTAAAATCACCAATATTAGGATATGCTTCCTTTATTTCATTAATTCGAACCAATTGTTTAGCCTTTGTAACAACCATTTTTCATGTAACAGCTATCTGCTTATTCCAAAGAGTTTCAATCTACTCAAGCAGCCTTTCTTCTAAAAGTGAGTACTGGGCTGGTCAGCCATGATTAAGGGTTAAAAGGTAAGATGCAGAATTTAGAAGTTCTTGTTTTTTGCTTTGCCAGTCACGAACTTGTTTAGGCTCAATATCAAAACACTTTGCAGTTGCTCTATTATTTTGAGCACATTTGGAATAATAAATCACCATAAGTTTTTCATGAACACTCCAGCTACGCCTAACTTTTTTACTAACAGTACAAGATTTTTTTGTAATATTTCTTTTTCATGGAGACTTTTTTTTTTAACACGTTTTGGATAATTCGTGATTTAGGTTTTTATTTAAGGAGAATGTTGCACAATTTGTACAGAAGCAACGACAAATTTAAAGGAATAAAATTCATTATTTAAATTATTAAGAATATTTTCTATTAATTCGGGCATTTCACCCATAAATATTTTGATGCCATGTGAAAGGATTTAAAGGGGTTTAAGAATTTAGAGGGAAAAAAAGCCAACCAAATTGCTGAGCCATTAGGGTAGCCCTAAAGCTACCCTAGAGCCGTTGTCCTGCTCAAAGCAATAAAGTGCACTTTCAAACAAACATACGGTATATTATGGTAAAATTCAAAGAAAAAAAAAACGGGTTAAAAAAAAATTTTTTTTTTTTAGACAAAATGCTTAAATATGCAAGAATCTGACTAATGCATACATCAGAATGACGTTGGGCTTTCAACAAATAATATTACTAATTAGGCTGAATCTGGTAGATAATCAAGAAAACCCGATGTCGCATTTTCTTTTGGCAGTATATATGAATATAGAAGTTCAATCAACTAGCAACCTCAACTTACGTACCCCTATCAATATGGTATACCCCCATATAGAGGTACCCGGGTACTAAATTAAGCAATAAAAATACCTGGTGTACATGTGTCCAGATTTTACGGTATTTTGTGTTTTAGGCGAGCCTTTACTCGGGCCCGCACTCTTTTAGCACTCTGGAGTTTGATTATTCTTCGGCACCCCATCTCTTGGCCATATACATACACTATATTTTGTAGATAGCATTTATGTGAAGCCATGTTATTGCTTTTTTTTGTCCTCCTGTCTGAAGGTTTTGGGTTGTAAAGATGTCATCTATGTTTGCCGGAGGTGTTTTTACTACCACCATGTCGATTATCTCGTACACTGTCTTCCATACTTCTCTGGTTATTCTACATTCTAGTGCAAAGTGGTCAATCGTCTGCACTTCTCCTGGGTGCCAGGGACAGTCACTTAGTTTGAGACTCATGTGTTTTAGCCAGTACTAAGCTTTGTGATTATAGATGCTGGTGAAATTAAATCATTTCACCAATCACCAATCGGTAATGGTGAAACTGGTGTAACTGGTGAATTGGTGTAATTGGTGTAATTGGTGAATTGGTGAAATGGTGGATTGGTGAAATGGTGAAATAGCAGAATGGTGAAATGGTGAATTTCCAGAGTCTGGAATTATTTCAGCCTGGAATTCGGTTAGGTTTTTGTTCAAGTTTTTATATTTTATGTTTTTACAGGCATACTTTGAGGTCAGAACTATTAACCATTTATAGGACTAAGCAAATTCACCAATTCACTATTCACCAATTTACTGTTTCACCAATTCACCAATTCACCAATTCAATTCACCGCTTCACCAATTCAACAATTCACCAATTTCACCAATTCGCCAAAATAAAATTTTTTTGTGAGGTTTATCTTCATTGTTATCTGTCTCGGTTTGTATCAGAATCCTTCTATTCCTGTATATTTCTATGACCTTTTTGACTGAGATTTCTGTCCCTTCCATTTTCTTCACACTTATTTTTTGAGGATCCCACAGCTACTCTTCTCTAGTATTTATCTTGCCTTCTGCTTGTCTCTACGCCAGTAGGTATGTATGGCTTCCACTCGTTGGCTAATTCTTTCTCTCTCTGCTTCGCCCAGAAGGAATACTTAGTAAGAAGTCCATCCATACCATAAGCATCCTAGCCTCTAGTGTCCCTAACTATTGGAGCCTTTAACCCAAATTCCTCACTGGGTTTTTGGAATGTCATAAATTTTGACAGCATTCTTGATTTTCCTTTGATCCAGTGAGAAATTATCCCATTAATCTCTGCCACTTGTTTTTTTAGGCGGTTGTAAGTATGTGGCATACCATATCTTTGATAAGATTAGCACTTTTGCCACAAGGATTTTTCCTTTATATGATAGGTTTCTTTTTCCATAGGTCGCCAGATAACTTTTCATTTTTTTGATTGTCAGGGTCCAGAGGTCTTTTCATAGGGATCCATCTGTTTGCAAGTTATAGCCTAGGACTTTTATTGTCTCCTGTTCGTTTGCCTTTTTGTATTGCGATTTGCCTTTCAATTTAACCCTTCTTGTATTCGTTGAGAGTGGAACCAGTTTTGTCTTATTTCTATTTATTTTGGTATTAGAGGCTGTTTCATAAAGTTTAAATGCTTGGTCCAATTGATTCCAATCTGACAGAGATCCCACTCCTAGGGTCAGATCATCCGCATAAGTTGCTAATCTAAAAACTTGTTTTTCTACTGCTATGCCTCAGATATTTTTTTCTATTAAGGTTAAGATGGGCTCAAAGGCTAGTACGTATAGAAGGGGTGAGAGCAGTTCCTCCTGTCTTACACCTTTTTCAACTTTAAATGCGTCTGAGAATTCACTGTCTTTGATAATATGCACTTGTTGGTTTTTGAACAGATTTAAAATTATATTGATCACTTGCAGTTCAAACTCCATTTTCCTCAATACCTAGTTCTAGGTAATCATGTTCCACCCTATCAAATGTTTTTGCTTGATCTACAAAGAGCATCCAATGTTCGTGATTGGATTATGCCCCCTGTGATCTAGTATTATTTGTTCACAGATTTCATTCAGCCTATCTGCTATTATCTTCATAAAAATTTTTGCATCACTGTTTACCAAAGATATTGGTCTCCAGCTGCTTATGAGTTCAAGGTCTTCTGATTTCTTGGGAATAAGCGTGATTAGACTTTTGTACCAGGAGTTAGGCATTCTACTATCTGCTAAAACACTATTTAATATTCTTTTCAAGACTGGTATTATATCCTCTTTTATAACCTTGTAGAATTCATATGACAGACCATCGGTGCCAGGGGATTCCCTTTCGGTAACCTTTGTATTATGTTTCTAATTTCTTCTTGTGTGATTTTTCTAATTAAACTTTTATTCATGCTCTCTATTACCTAAGGGAAAGTGGTCATTATCTCCTTTGCTGCTTTTTTATCTATCCCTTCTGTTTTGTATAGCTTGGCATAATAATTGCATATGAACTGAAGCACGTTCTTTTCAGTCCCTTCTGTGGAAACCCTAAGTTTATTCAAGTTTCCTTGTACCTGTTTAAGTTTATACTGGGAGAAGAAGTATTTGGTAGATTTTTCGACCTCCTTTATCCACTTAGCCTTGGACCTTAGTTGTTTTATCTTCTATTTGTACCTTTAGTTCTTCTATTTGATTATCAAGGTATTCGTTTGGGCCCGCTTTTGCTTTTTGTCTCTTTAGTGTGCATATTCTCTTGTTTAGCTGCGAGATTTTGTTTTCTGGTGCTCTTGGGCTCCTAAAGGCTCTAATTATTGACTGCATCTTGATCTTACAAAGGTCCCATTCGGTATCTGCCTTTTTATCACTTATTTCTTCTTTTATTTCCTTTAATAGCTGATTGTTTTTAAGGCACCGTTCATCAAATCTCCACTGTGTGGATTTTTTGCCACTCTTTCTGCTCTGTAGAGTGCATTCCAACAAGAGATGGTCTGAATTACCATATCGTGTACAAATATCTGAGATCAGGTGCCCATTATTCTCGTCAATAAAGATGTAGTCTATGCAAGTTGCCATTTTTAGTGTTTTGGTTAAATGTAAGGTGTTAGATGTATCTGCCACATTGATGTACTTAGCTAATTTGTCTAGCAATTGCTTCCTTGTGGGATTATTTTGTGTGCTGGCCTGACTAATTCTGTTGACCTCAGGGTTGATGTTCATATTGAAGTCTTTGGCGATGATATTAATCATGCCCTCTTCTTTTTGTAGAGACCAATTGTTGAAGAAGGTGGCCCTCTTACTCAGGCTCAGCAGAGCATATACGTTAGTTAGTTTGTACACTTGATTTTTAAGTTTGCCTTATGTTTAAAAAGTTCCTTGAATTTTCATTCTTTAAGTTTGTTTCCTATATCATATTTTGGACTAGGACATATTGGTAGTAAAAGGGGTTATGGTGTTTAACATCGAGGTAGGTTTCCCCTCCCACAGGCATGGCCATAGAGGAGGCCCTTGAACTTTAGATAACCACTTTTTATTGGTTTCAATTCTATGTTAGGGGAAGAGTCAGAAAGTCCAGAATTTTTAGAATTCCTGGCAACCTTTGAAGAACTGTAGCCGAGTGTAGCTAACTCATCTATAATGGCTACTGTCTTTACTTCCTCATTTGTTGTGTTTGCTGCAAGAGCTTCGTTACACACTTCCATTTCCTTTGCTATGTTGCCATTCAAGTTTGTCTGTGCAATTGCACTAGAATCCCTTTCTTGTTTATCTTGTACTATCCCCCTCAATTCTGTTGTTCACAACTGATTCTGTATCTACTGTATCTATGCTCTGTTGAGCTTCTGTGTGCTGTATGTCCGGCATGTGTGCATCATCATCAATAAGCATTTCCTTTGCAGAGTATGTGCCACATGCCATTCCCTTGTGGTGCCTTCTATTTCTTTTTTTTTTTTTTTTTTGTTTTCCTCCTGGGAATTCCCAGTGGTGGCGTTTGGCCTCTTTTATTAATATTTACTATTCATACATGATTATACTATGTATCTAAATCTATTGATTACTTTTTTTTTGAACACTTTTCTAAGCTAGCTTTAAGTATTCTAATGTCCGCTTTTATTCGAATTTCCGCTTTCCTTACCATTATATTTTTATCTGACAGATCCTTCCCCCATCTGCCAGCTGTATAATTGCACCAGAGTTCATATACAACATTCATACTTAGCCACATCTTGGCATACCATCCGTTTGGGTTCTCTGTAGATGGTTCTTGGTATATTTCCTCGAGGGTGGTAGGTGGGGTCCTCTCTTCTTCACTACTGAGGTGGCTGAGCCCTTTTCCCCATATTTTCTTACTTATTTCACACCCTGTGATGAAGTGCTCTCTTGTTTGCTGTTCCCCGGGGCACCAGAGGCAGTCACCTGAGATTCCTGGTCAAACATGTTTAAGCCTGTATCCCAGGGGTAGGGCTCTATAAAAGAGCCACCAATATGTCATTTTCTTTTTGTTCTCGATCTTATTTATGTTTAGCCAGTTGTATTTCCTTTTATTTTCGTCTTCCGTTTCTGCTTCTGTTTTAAATGTTTTATCCCTTAAAATATTAACGATTACTTTGACCGATAACTTGGTGCCCTCCTTTCCTTGCACTTCAATTTCTTCTAATTTCCAAGGCCATTCCGATTGTGATTTTATCTTCCCTCCTATCTTCGTCCAGGCAGATAGATACGGCTTCCATTCTCTTGGCCACGCTTTAGTGCTGATCTTGTTATTTAGAGCTTGGGTTATATTAATTCCCCGTCTTTCACGTAAACAGTCTGAGATCCTTTTCCTTTCCATTGTAGCCCAGAAAGAATTGCCCGGTATCAGGCTTTTCCAGACCATGCATAATCTTGCTTTTAGCATGTTTCCAATTATCGGGGCTTTCAGGCCATGGTTTTCGGGCCCCTTTTGGAATGTAGTCCATCGTGGGAGCATTTTACTTTTTCCTTTAATCCACCTGGCCAGGAGATCATTGATTGTTGCTATTTGTTTTCCAGTAGGAGGAGCCAGATATGCCCCATACCAGATTTTGGAGAGAACGAGGGCATTTGCCATAAGTATTTTGCCAACGAATGTTAGATTTCTTACTGACAGACGTTCTAGATTCTTTTCCATCTGCTTGATTATTTTCGTCCACATATCCCTTTTAGGAAGGCCATTTGCCTGGACTTCATATCCCAATATGCGTACTATGTTACCTTCCCCAATCTTCGTAAATTGCTCTTGGTCCTTTAACTTTGTCCCATTTGCTAAAATTGTCAACGGGATCAATTTCGTTTTATTCTTATTAATACTGGCGTTCGAGGCCTCTTCATATTGTTTGAAAGTCTTGAGGGTCGCTTCCCAATCCTCATTGGATCCCACCCCCACTGATAAGTCATCTGCATATGCGGATAGTTTGAAAAATGATTGTTCTATTTGAATACCTTTGAGTCTATTTTCTAAGGTACATAAGAGAGGTTCGAATGCGAGGACATATAGTAGCGGTGAAAGAGGGTCGCCCTGTCTTACTCCCCTTTCTACCATGAAGGGTGACGATAATCCCTCTCTTCCTATAATATGTGCTTCCTGATTTTGGAACAAATTGTCAACCACCTCTATAAAACTCAGCATATGGGCCGATTTATGGAATTGCCAATAACTTTTGATATACTAATTTATTTTTGAATAATTTTATTACCAAAATGTTGGTCTCGATGAGACGGTTCTGATGAATCCAAAATCATCAAAATCCAATCACAGGATCCCAAGATAATTAAGATTTTGTATAATTTTATATTAACTTTTACTATGTAGACAATCAACGTATGGATTGGTTTTCATATATGAAAACCAATCCATACATTGATTGTCTACATAGTAAAACCAATCCATACGTTGATTGTCTACATAGTAAAAGCTAATAGTAAAATTATACAAAGCTTAATTATCTTGGGATCCTGTGATTGGATTTTGATGATTTTGGATTCATTAGAACCGTCTCATCGAGACAAAGATTTTGGTAATAAAATTATTCAAAAATAGATTAGTATATCAAAAGTTATTGCCAATTCCATAAACCAGCCCATATGGGTCAAAGTTCATTCTAGTCATTGTCATTTTTAAGAACTCATGGTTAATACGATCAAAGGCCTTTCTTTGATCCACTAATAACATCCAGTTTTGTTTAGATGGGTCTGGCTGATTCCGCATCGTGGTAATTATGTCTAATGCTGCGTCCGTAATTACCCTCTCTTTTATAAAGCCTGATTGATGAGGTGGGATAATTATTTTACATATCTCGTTTAATCTGTCCGCCATTATTTTCATAAAGATCTTAGTGTCTGAATTCACCAAAGAAATCGGCCGCCAGTTCTCCAAGCATTCTCTGTTCTCTGATTTCTTTGGTATGAGCATTATCATATTTTTATGCCAGGAGATCGGCATGTTGCCTGTTGTGAGAACTTGATTAAATACTTTTCCAAGAATAGGGATTACTGTTTCTGCAAACTCCTTGTAGAATTCGTACGTTAGGCCATCAGTGCCTGGGGATTTGCCATTTGGGAGAGATTTGATTATCCGTTCTATTTCTTCCTTTGTTATGCTTTTTGTAAGGTTCATGTTCATTTCTGCGTTGACTTGGGGTAGCTCCCTCATCAGGATCTCTGCCATCTGAGGATCCCATCCCTCTTTTTTATAAATTTTTTGGTATTCCTCCTTTATATAGTCTAATGTATTCTCATATTTGTCTTTATATTCCTCGGGAATTTTGATCAGTTCCTCACAACTACTTTCTTTTCTGGCCTTATATCGTGAAAAGAAGAATTTAGTTGATTTTTCTCCTTTTTCGATCCATTTTTCTTTTGAGCGCAGGTGCCATTTTTCTGCTAGTGCTGCAGTTTCATCGTGTAATGTGTTCATCATCTCGACAAGTTCTTGGTCTTTCTTTGGGCTTAGTCCTCGCCTTGCCTTTTCTATCTTTAACTTTGAGATTTTATTATTTAATTTTGTTATATTGCATTCATGTCTTTTAGGTTTCCTAAATGCTCTTATTATCGATTGCACTCTCAATTTGCACCCGTCCCAGTTTTCTGGAGCATCCTCTGATCCTAGCTCCGCTTGCAATTCTTTGGTCAGAAGATCGTTACTGAAACTTCCTTTGTCAACTTTCCAAATGGGGGTACCAAAGGTTTTAGTTTTTGAGTTGAGTGTGCATGTTACCAACAGATGATCTGAGTTTCCGAATTTTGTTGTCACCTCTGATACTAAGTGACAGTGAACCATATCTACAAAGATGTAATCTATGCAAGTACCCATTGTCCTATCATCCCTGGTGTTCTGGAAGTATGTTAGGAATGGTCTTGTTCCTGAGCATTCAGCAGCATTGAAAAATTCTAGGACTTTCCCTTCCAGTATATCTTTAGAGGGGTCTCTTTGTGGAGTTGCTTGGCTGACTCTATTCATTGTTGGGTTTAGGTTAAGATTAAAATCTCCTGCAATAATGTTAATATTGTCCGGTTTTTGTATGGGGTTCCAGTCATTGAGGAACTTTACTCTGTCTGGTTGTTGCGGAGGAGCGTATACGTTGGTAGCAGTGAAGAGGTGGCCTTTAAATATAAATTCTGTGTTTATGACTCTGTTGTCCAATTCTATCTTAGTCGATTTGAATTCTATCTCTTTGTTACCCGCTAATATGGCGGTTTTACTTGTCCATATGGAATCATAGATCCATTGGGCTTTGAGAAAGTCTCTAGTGCTTTTATCTGTAGTATTTGTTTCTTGTAGAAATATTATATCCATTTGATATGATTTTAGCAGCGTGAGAGTTGTACGTTGTTTGTCCTTATTATTTAATCCTTTTACGTTCAGGGTTGCTATCTTAAGTTTAAAGTTCTGTGTCATGATCCGTAAAAGGTAGGGTCCCTTGACTAATGACGGGAAGGGTTACCGCCTCTCCCCTTTTTGCTATAGGGGGATTTTCTATTTTCCAATTCCCGTGACATTGTGTTGTCAATTAGTTTACTTTTTCTTGACGCTGCTGATCGCTTATTTACCACAGTGATGAAATCATCTGTGAACGGCTGTCCAGGATCGTTTGGATTAGTGGATTCCATAGTAGTTTCGGAGAGCTTAGGGTCCAGCCCCTCCTTGCTGTGAGCATTTGTGTTGCTTGAAGGGGGAAGCGTGTCCAGTTCGTCGCGCAGATTAACATTGCCTCGCATATATTCTGGTAAGCTTGGGGTCTCTGGGCTGTCTTGTTGTGTTTCCACATTTTCTCCCTTGTCTGGGGCCTCTGTCATGTGCTCTTTCTGGGTTACTGGACCCCTTGTTGTTGGTTCTGTTACCTCCATTCTCGTGACCAGGCCGGAGTCTGTATTTGTCTGGTTTTCCTTTTCGACAGGGCCCTCCCCTGGTTGATGTATTTGTGCGTCCACAATGCTCGTGCTAATTTCCATGTTATCCATTATAGTGTCTGGGGTGGGTGCATGATGGGGCACCTGTTCAGGTGCTTCATGTTTCTCATTGCCTTTTTTAGCAAAGAGGCCCGCTTTCTTTTGTTTATATTCCCTGTGGGCGTTCCTTAATTCTACCGATTCTTTGTATTGTTCACATTCTCGTTTAATGTGACCTTCTTTTTCACAAAAATAGCAAACTTTGACCGCTGATCTCCACTCTGTATAGACTTTGTTATCCCACACGTGTGTGAACCGTGGGAGTTTATTTTCAAGGTCTGGGTCCTCGGTTGTTTCGAAGGTAATGATCCATTGGTCGGATACATATGGTGTGCCTTCTATTAACATGGGTTTAATCGATACTATATTTCCGAAGCTTTCAAAGCTTTCCCGGAGCGCTTCTGTGATGTCGTTTTTATTCCCAAGGGGTACGTTTTTACACCTAACCTGGAGGAACGTCTTTCTCGTATCGACTGGGATATAGCCGTAGTATGTCTTCCGTAAAATTTCTAGTCCCTTCGCGGCATAATACCTTTGTTTGTCTTTGTCTATAAACGTAACTTCTAGGTGCGTTCTGGTTCCTTTTGTGAAGTGAGCTTTTGCGGCAGAAATATCATATTTGGTTGACTCGAATAAAGAGGCCATAATTTCATTAAAGGAACTTTGAATGTTGTGGATATCTATGATTAGGGCATTGTTATTTTTAGATTTGATGGCGTTTCTGGGAGAGAATGTCGAGAAGGTGGCACTTCCTCGTTTAAGCTTGGGGAAAAGAGCTGCCCAATTTCTGTGCGAGTTGTTGTCTGTTACTTCATCCTGTAGTGAGAGGGTATTTTGGTCCGTTTCTTCGACTGGGTCTTGCATTAATTCTTGTTCTAACTTCTGTTCCTCTTGCTTCTCCTCGTTTATCATGGATTTCCAGTTGTCTCCCTCTGTTGGAGGTAGCTGTGTTTCTTCTTGTTCCCTATTGGGGGATTCCTCGGAAGTGTTGTTCCATATGTTCGTAGTGTCTTTTAGAGCGTTGAGCTCCAGTTCTACTTTGTCTCCCCAAGTAAAAGAGTTAATATCAGTGTTATATTCTGTGACCATACTATTAGTTAAAGCGTCGTAGCTGTTGTAAAACGCGTTTTCCTTGTCGTTTCCTGTGTTTAGGGTTCGGAATGGGCCAGGTTAAACCCGCGGGTTTGCGGGTTGGGTGGGGTTTGGGTCAAAACCGGGTCCAATATTTTGACCCATTTATATGTGGGCCGGGTTTACACCGGGTTGATTAAATGCCCGGTCTTGGGCCGGGTTCTGGAAATGGGCCCGCGGGCCCCCGCGGGCTCGTTATAATATTTATAATAATCTACAGTTTAACAGTACCAGGAACGAAGTTGCACGAAAGTGAAACGATGTGGTTTACGTCCATTTTCACAGCTAGTCGAGTCGCTTAATTTTGACGTTACATATGACGTAACGCTCTGTAATCACAAAATCGAATTGGCAGCAACGAATACCGATTACGACATAATAAAACTAAAAGTATACCTTCTGTTTAATATACCGTTAAAATAATTCGGTAATTGGTTAGGTAATTCGGAATTTAGCTAAGAAGCGTTTATTGCCATTTCTTTATATTAGGAATCTATTTTTAGCATGCAAGATGTCTACACAGCAAACCGACTCAATACTGTGATCTAGAAGACCAGAAAGGCATCAACTGTGATTATGAAAAGAATGTTTTTTTTTTAAATTCAGTTGTTACTTATACTATATAAGAAACTCTAAAACAAAAGAAATACTGTAGGTTTTTTTTTGTAGTTAGATTTCTAGTAAGCGAGTTTGTTCTTACGATTGATAGTACGTTTAGATTATATTCGTTAGACAAAGCCTGCAGATTAAATATTGATGAAAGTCGAACCTGAGTTCAACTTCTGTATCTTAAATCTAATAAGTAAAACCGAAAAACTTGTCGAAACTATTGGAAGATAGGTTTGAGTTTCGCGACTTTTACTTGCAGTTGTTTGCTATTCCTTTTAATTTATTTACTGTATGTTTATTAATTTAATTATTATTTTTCTTGATATCTGTTATTATTTATTGTTAGTAATTTAATTTTGATACAAAACTCTTTATACACGTATCGGTATCTAATAGATCGTTAAAATTTAAAATTTAAGATATCGATGCTTTTTTAAATCTGGTTGGATTATATATATAACAATAACTATTAGACCAAAGTAATAAATTATTGCAATTATTAAAATTTAAATAAATGTCAAAATATTTTACTTTGGGTTCGTTTTAGTATAAACCTACTATGATAGTCATTCAGATCTTGTAAAATCACGAAAGCCCGCTATGTTATTTAGAGCTAGAATTTGCTTTTGCAGCGATTTTTTGTAAAACGTTACATTCCCCAAAAGTACTTATAAAGTGTATAATAAGTTACCCGGGCATTTACCTTCTTTATATTATCACCGGGCCGGGTCGGGTTAGGTTGGGCCGGGTTATAATTTGAAGTGACCCGACCCGGCCCAAACCCGTAACTTTAAAACGGGCCGGGCACGGGTTTGGGTTTTAAAATTTCTTTGGGCTTGGGCTTAAATTTAGAAAAACCCGGCCCGACCCGGCCCATTCCGAACCCTACCTGTGTTGTTCAATTTTTTTTGTTTTTTATTTTGTTGTTCTGCCATGTTTTTTTCAAATATTTCTTCGTGTTCGTCTTCCTGTACACGTGTCCTTTTTGTAAGGGCGTTAGCCCTTACTACCCCTTCTTCTTTGTGAGTTTTGTCTAGTCTCCTGTAACGGATTATTGTTATTCTGTGTGTGTCTCTCCTCCACCTCACCTGAACTGGAGAGAGTACGTGCAGATCCTTTTGTGCCTTCTATTTCTATAACTGGTGCAGCTTTATTTTGTTCAAATGCCTGGTATGTCTTCCTTAAGGAAATAGACTCTCAGAGTTGAGTACAGTCTTTTCTTATATGGCCTTCTTCCTCGCAGAAGTAACATACTTTGGTAGCTGTACGCCATTCTGTGGTGACTTTGTTATCCCTCACGTGGGTAAACCTTGGAATGTTCTGTTCTATATCTGGATTGTTTGTGGTTTCGAAAATGATTATCCACTGGTCTGTCAAGTAAAGTGTCCCTTTAATTAGTAGAGGCTTTATAGCGGCGATAGGTCCCACGCCTTCAAATGCTTTGAGCAGTGCATCCGAGATTTCATTTTTGATATCTAAGGGTACATTACGGCATTTTACTGGCAGAAAGAATTTCCTTTCGTCTATGTGGATATATCTGAAGTATGTCCGATTCAGAATGGTCAGTCCATTAGCTGCATAAAATTTCTGTTTGCCTCTATCAATAAATGTTACTTCAAAATGTGTGCATTTGTTTTTTGTGAGGTATCGAATAATGAGGTCATAATTTCATTTAGAGATGGGCACTATGCACATGATGCATGCATGCATGCATGGTTTAAGCAATTTAATACTAATATGCCCATACAAAAAAAAATAATTGATAATAAATAACTTTATAATTTTGCTACCAAAATAACTATCTTGGTATGACTACTGTAGTGCTTCTAGATCCAGTTCAGGTCTGGTCCAATCTGAGTCTGATCTGGGATAAGGCCAAACTCAGACTCTAAAATTTATTAATTTCAAACTTTAGACCAGACTCAACTGCAACTAACTGAATCCAAATATTTTTATATGTATTTTTTTGTACTATTCAAGCTTATTTAGTACATTAAGTTAGAATTAATTAGTAAAATTTTGTGAATCATAAGATTTTATAGAATTTTATTAATAACATTTTACAAATCTTAAAATTCACAAATTTTTATTAAATCGGAAGGGTTGTTTTTATTTTACTTGAAATTTGGAGAAAATATGCATAGTTTTGGATTTTTGATCAAAAAAGTCAAATTTAAGCATCTTTTTCCAAATTTCAAGTAAAATAAAAACAACCCTGCCGACTTAATGTATTTTTAGGTGCTGAACAAGTTTACTTAGTGCATTAAGTTAGAATTTATTAGTAAAATTTTGTGAATTATAAGATTTTATAGAATTTTATTAGTAAAATTTTACAAAATCTTAAAATTTACAAAATTCACAAATTTTTTTTTTAAATTTCTCGGTCATATGACCGAGGCGCAGTTGGTGCTCTTTATTAAGACTATTACAATTTTACATGTTCTTGACTATACATGAGGACGAAATTATTTTGGGTTCTAAAACCCGAAATTAAAATTTGAAGACGAAATTGTTTTTGATCTATTTTACTTGAAGGACGAAATTATTTGATACTTTTTTTGAATAGATGAAATTATAAGGAACATATCTATATAAATTTTAATTGCTCTTCCTTATAAAAAATTTTAATTTTCTCTAATGAAGACGAAATAGGCCTTTTCAAAAAATCAATTTTGGTGGCATCACTATTCTTGACTACATTAAATTTTAAGGTGCTATAAACTCGTTTTATTTTGGAGGATTTCTCTCCCAAATTGAAATGTAACTGTCGGAGTTCTTTTTTGCGCTGGAACTCAGCTTGCCGTATGGCACCGGTTCTGTTCATTATCTCTCCGCCCATTTGGCTTTTGCGAATAAGCACCATATTGTGTATATTACCTGAATATGAAGCCACTGTGCAGCTTGCTGTTTCGTCTTCTCATTTACGTTACTGGCTTCAAGTGCTTCTTACCCTCTGTGTCATTCATCATCTTATAGGCTACTTGCCATATTTCTTTACTCAAGTCATATTCGATTACGAAATGCTCAATGGTTTGTCTGGTTTCGGCACACCATATGCAGTCACCCCTGTCTAGGTGTCGTGTTCGGTACCCGAGAGGTAAAGCCCTATAGTGCAGCCGCCAGCAAATGTTCAGTTTTTTGTTAGTGTGCTCTTTTGTTTTTAGACAGCTAAAATTGTCCAGTTGGTTATTATCTGAAGTTACGCTGATCCCACATCTTATTGCATTTAACCGCTGCACTATCCATTTGACTGTCATCTCCTGACCGTTTGTTTTGCCAATTGTCAGATCTTCCAGAGCCCACAGCCAGTTACTCGTCGATGAGATATCCCCGCCTAATTTAATCCAAGTGTGTATGTGTCCCCTCCATTCTTTCGGCCAGGCCTTCTTACTGATTGGGGTTGACTTTAGCGCTTGTATAACACTGCAATTCCTTTTGGACCTAATTTTCTCTGAAATTACGGTTCTTTCGTGACAGGCCCAAGTGGCACTGCTTGTGCACAAAGCTTCCAAATCATGTTTTGGATGACCGGAGCACCCAATCCACCTTCGTCAGTGTTCTTTTGGAATGTGGCATATTTGGGGAGGAACTTGGATTTGTGTTTTATCCAGTTTGAGATGAGGTCATTAATCACAAATATGTGTTTTCTTATAGAGGGGAGAATGTAGGCAGCATACAACAATTCACAAATTTTTATTAATTATTTCTAACAAAACGCACTAAGTAAACTTGTTCAGCACCTAAAAATATATTAAATAGGCAGAGTTGTTTTTATATTACTTGACATTTGGAGAAAAAATGCTTAAATTTGACTTTTTGATCAAACCCCCAAAATTATGCATCTTTTCTCCAAATATCAAGTAAAATAAAAACAACCCTGCCGTTTAATGTATATTTATGTACTGAACAAGTTTACTTAGTGCGTTTTGTTAGAATTAATTAATAAAAATTTGTGAATTTTAAAATTTTGTAAAATTTTACTAATAAAATTCTATACATATGCGCCGATCTGCGGAATTAGACCTTACTGATCTGCAAATAATCACATGATGATTGGATAAATCCAACCTAAAAAAAACAACAAAACATTTATCAACCCATTTCTCCCACCCAAAACTCATTTCTTTTTTTAGAAAGCAATAGAATTTAATTAAACGTAGTAATAAAGAAAGGATCTACGGTCACTCTCTCCAGACCACATCGATTTGGAGAAGAGTTTTTACAAATAATAAGAAATTACTACAGAGTATAAAGAAGAAAAGGCCGAAAGTAAAATAGAACAAGGGGCTCGTGCTCTATGAGTAAAAGAAAATATATGGTAGAGGAAGTTGAAGAGGAAAGTATCACGAAAATAGTAAAAAAAGTAAAATCTCGCACTCAACAAGCAAAACACATCCGAAGGTTAACAAAGAAAATCAACAACTAAAACACGTTGACAAAGCGAAAACAACAAACAAACATGTATTAACTACAGATAAAAACATAGAAACACCGGTCCTTGACAAGGTACTGAGTTGGGGCGAAAAGGTGGAACAAGAAATAGAGGCTCTTAAAGATGTTACAAATACTCTATCTAACACACCAAACAAGCTCACTGAAACGTGCATGCTCTCGATGCAGTTCGACAGCACTATAACAACAACTCAGGTGTCCTTAACAGACGAAAATACAGGTATCGGACAAGAGGCAAATAAACCCCTTAGAAACTCCTACAAGGCCAATATTAGAAAGCACAACTAATGAAATAGAAGCAGGCAGTTCTCAAATGGCTGATAATCAGAACATAAACAAAGCTCCAGTAACTCAGGACAGAAAATGGACATCTTTTTTCCCCTGGCTAAGGAGAGGACAATCCATATACTCGATGTTCTCCTCAAGAAACTCAATTAAAATGAAAACCAATTTCGTTTTAATAATCGAAATAAGTGATATACAAGCTTCTTTCAATGAGATTATGACCTCGTTATTCGATGCAGTAAAATACAACATTAGTGCGGCGAAACAACACCTTACGAAAAGCAAATGCACACACTTAGAAGTAACGTTTATTGATAGAGAAAAACAGAAATTCTACACAGCCAACGGACTGACCATTCTGAACTTTGGGTATATTCCGGTAGATGAAAGGAAATCCTTTCTGCCAGTCAAATGCCGTAATGTACCCTTAGATAACAAAAGTGAAATCTCAGATGCACTGCTCGAAGCATTTGAAGGCGTAGAACCTATCACCGCTATAAAGCCTTTACTAATTGAGGGGACACTATACTTGACAGACCAGTGGATAATCATTTTCGAAACCACAGATGATCCAAACCTAGAACAGAGCATCCTGAGGTTTACCCACGTGAGGGATAACAAGGTTACTACAGAATGGCGTACAGCTACTAAAGTATGCTACTTCTGCGAAAAAGAAGGCCATATAAGGAAAGATTGCACTCGACTCCAAGAGTCTATTTCCTTAAGAAAGGCATACCAAGCATTCAAACAAAATAAAGCTGCACCAAATACGGAAATAGAAGGTGCCACTAAGGAATGGCACGTGGCATATTCTCCTGTTAAAGAAACTCTCACTGAGGATAATGTGCACATGCCGGATGCATAGCACATAATTGCTCAACAGAGTTCTGGCACAACTGTCACTAAAGCAGTTACGAACAACAATATTGAGGGACACTACACAAATATTTGACACGGACATAGTATTACCAAACGTAGTACAATATAAACAAGAAAGGGACTCTGGTGCGACTAGAGTCGCAGACATTAGAACATCAATTAACAAAAGGCAAAGGGTGTAGAGTGACATACTGACGTCACTACCTCAATTTTATATGACATAAGAGTGACGTAGTGACGTCACTATCTCAGACCTTTCAAATGTTTGCGGCTATAAGTGCGACTGCACAAACGAACCCAAACAGTAACATAGTAACGAAAACAGAAGTGTGTAACGAAGCTCTTGCAGCAGGCACAACAAACAAAGAACCGGAAACAACAGCCATTATAGATGAATTATCTATAATCAGCTACGGTACTTCAGGGGTCACCCAGAACTCTAAGGACTCTGAATTATCTGTTACTTCCCCTGGCATAGAATCGGAGTCAATAGAAAGTGGTATGATTAGGGACGAAAAAGGTTTCACCACAGTTACTTACAAAAAGAAACAACAGAAAAGGAAATATGCAACCCCGCGTAAATCAGAAAGTTCAAGGGTGGTACCCTATGACCAAACCCGGGGAAGGGGAAACCCACCCCGAGGTTAAATACCATAATCCTCTTTACTTCCTAAATGTCCCGATCCAATAGATTAAAATAGCAACTTTGAACGTAAAAGTGTTTAACAATAGGGACAAAAGCAATAATACATTAACACTTCTAAAAACTTACAAATTAGACATTATTATGTTACAGGAAACAAACTTAAAAAATAAAAACACAATGGAGCTATGATTCAATTTGGTCTGAAAAAACAGCAATCCTAGCAGGACATAAGGATATAGAATTCAAACATATAAAAATCGAGCTAGGGGGCAGAGTAATGTTCACAACATGCAAACTTAAAAACCAAATGTATAAACTGACTAATGTTTATGCTCCACCGAGCCCAAATGAAAAAGCCACCTTTCTTTGATAATTGGTCCCTGCAAAAAGAAGAAGGCTTGATCAATATCGTCACCGGAGACTTCAATACGAACATTAACCCTGAGGTTAACAGAATTAGCCAAGCCAATCCACAAAATGACCCCACAAGGAAGCAACTGCTTGACAAATTAGCTGAGTTCATTAATATAGCAGATACTTCGGACACCAAACCTTTTATCACATTTCAACAAAACACTAGAAACAATAATACCATGGCAACCTGCATAGATTACATTTTTATTGCCGAAAACAACGAACACCTAATCTCGGGTATTTGCATACCACATGGTAACTCAGATCATCTTCTGTTGGAGTGCATCCTACAGAACAGAAAGCATACCATAAAGCCTACACAGTGGAGATTTGATGAACAATGCCTTAAAAACAATCAGCTCTTAAAAGAAATAAAAGATGAGATAAGCAATAAAGAGGCGGACACTGAATGGGACCTTTGTAAAATCAAGGTGCAATCAATAATCAGAGCTTTTAGGGGCCCAAGATCTCCAGAAAACAGAATCTCGCAGCTAAACAAGAGAATATGCACATTAAAAGGACAAAAAGCAAAAGCAGGTTCAAATGAATACCTTGATAATCAAATAGAAGAATTGAAGGTACAAATGGAAGAGGAAACAACCTTACTAGCAAAAAGGTGGCATCTAAGGTCCAAGGCCAAGTGGATAGAGAAGGGTGAAAAATTCACCAAATACTTCTTCTCCCGGTATAAACTAAAACGGGCACAAGGTGACTTGAATAAACTTAGGGTTACTACAGANAGAGCTTTTAAGGGCCCAAGATCTCCCGAAAACAGAATCTCACAGCTAAACAAGAGAATATGCACATTAAAAGGACAAAAAGCAAAAGCAGGTTCAAATGAATACCTTGATAATCAAATAGAGGAATCGAAGATACAAATGGAAGAGAAAACAACCTCACTAGCAAAAAGGTGGCATCTAAGGTCCAAGGCCAAGTGGATAGAGAAGGGTGAAAAATCCACCAAATACTTCTTCTCCCGGTATAAACTAAAACGGGCACAAGGTGACTTGAATAAACTTAGGGTTACTACAGAAGATACTAAGAAGATGTGCTTCAATTCATATGCGACTACTATGCTGGGCTATACAAAGCGGAAGGGATAGATAAAAAAGCGGCAGAAGAGATAACAACCGCTCTTCCCCGGGTAACTGAGAGCATGAATAAAAGTCTAATTCGAAAGATCACACAAGAAGAAATTAGAAATGTAATAAAAAGGTTACCAAAAGGGAAGTCCCCTGGCTCAGACGGTCTGTCATATGAATTCTATAAGGCTATAGAAGAAGATATAACACCAGTCCTAGAAAAAGTATTCAACAGTGTCTTAGCGGGGGTAGGATGCCTAACTCCTGGCACAAAAGCCTGATCACACTTATTCCCAAGAAAGCAGAAGACCCTGAACTCATAAGCAGCTGGAGACCAATATCTCTGGTAAACAGCAACACAAAAATTTTTATGAAGATAATAGCGGATAGACTGAATGAAATCTGTGAACAAATAATCCCGGACCACCAACAAGGGTTTATAAGACACAGACTGATCACCGATGCTGCAATGGACATTATTATCACCCTGAGGGGGAGACATGACCCCAATCATGAACATTGGATGCTTTTAGTGGACCAATCAAAAGCATTTGATAGGGTGAAACACGATTAACTAGAACTAGTACTGAGGAAAATGGAGTTTGAACCACAAATAATCAACGTAATTTTAAATTTGTTTAAAAACCAACAAGCACATATTATCAAAGACGGGGAATTCTCAGCCACATTTAAAGTCGAAAGGGGTATAAGACAGGGGATCCTCTCTCGCCCTGTTATATGTTTTAGCTTTTGAACCCTCTTAACCTTAATAGAAAGAAATATCTGAGGTATAACAATAGAAAAACTGGTCTTTAAATTGGTGGCCTATGCGGACGACCTGACCATAGGAGTGGGGTCTCCATCCGACTGGGAAAACCTAGATCAAGCATTTAAATTTTATGAAGCGGCCTCTAACGCTAAAATAAATAAAAATAAAACAAAACTGGTACCACTATCCATGAATGCAAGAAGGGTTGAATTGAAAGGCGAATCACAGTATAAAAAAGCAGACAAGCAAGAGACAATTAAAGTCCTAGGCTTTGATCTGCAAATAGATGGCTCCCCATGGAAGGACCTCTAGACCCTAGTGATTAAAAAATGAAAAGCTCACTGGAGACCTATGGAAAAAGAAACCTATCATATAGAGGGAAAATCCTTGTAGCAAAAGCATTAATCCTATCAAAGATATGGTATGCGGCATATCTACAACTGCCCAAAAAAAACAAGTGGCAGAAATTAACGGAATAATCTTCCTGTGGATCAAAGGGAAGTCAAGAATGCTATCAAGATTTATGACGTTCCAAAAACCTAGTGAGGAGTTTGGGCTAAAAGCTCCAATAGTTAAGGATATGCTAGAGGCTCGGATGCTTATGGTATGGGTCGAACTCCTCACCACTCTTTTTGGGTGAAAGCAGAGAGGGAAAGGATCAATAAAACTCTAAAGGATAAAAGAAACAAAGTGCCTGGCATGAACTTGGACTGGAAGCAGTCAGAACCTGTGGCTGGCCCAACAAGTGGAAACCTTATCTACTGGCGTGGAGACACGCGGAAGGCAAGATAAACACTAGTGAAGACAGGCCATGGGATCCTCGGAAAATAAGTGTGAAGAAACTATAAGGGACAGAAATCTCAGTCAAGAAAGTCGTAGAAATATTTAGGACCAGAAGGACTCCTATACAAGCTGAAATAGATAACAACGAAGATAAACCTCATGAGTGGCTATCGCAGAAGAAGATTCCAAATAAAAAACAGAACATATTCTGGCGCCTGTATCACAAAGCTCTACCGCTAGGCTACCGGCTAAAACACGTGAATTCTGAATTATGCAACTGCCCCTGGTGCCCAGGAAAAGCACAGATGATCGATCACTTTGCCCTGGAATATAGGATAACCAGGGAGGTATTGAGAATGGTATACGAAACGCTTGACGTGGTGGTAGCAGAAACACCTCCAGCAAATATAGATGAGATTTTTTCAACTCAAAATCTCCGGACAGAAGGACAAAAAAAAGTGGCAACGTGGCTACACATAAACGCTATATATGAAATATGGTGTATGTACACAACTAAGAGATGGGGTACTGAAAAAGAACCCAACTCCGGTGTGCTAGAAAGAGAGCGGGCTTGAATAAAGGCACGTCTAAAACATGAAGTAGACGTGCTCCGCCGTACTAGAGGTCTTACCGGGTCGAAAATTACCGACCCGGGCGGGTCAAGTACTGACCCGGGTTATGACCCGGGTCAACGGGTCAACTCCTTGTTTTTTTTTTGTCTTCGGAAACATGCTTAATTTTTTGTCTCAACTAGAGTTATGACCCTGGTCAGAAAATAATGGCAGTCGCACTAAAACCAGGAACGTTATACTTTATAAGTACATCTTAAAATTAAAATTTTCTAAAATAGAATATATATTTACATTATTTTGTTTCCTTTTAATGATAAATATAGGTCGTATAAGTACTATTTATACGCCAAATAGACGATTAAGCTCAAGCGATTTATTTTTTATTTATTATAAAGAAAAAGCAAATAAGTCCGTTACTGGATGTTTCACATCCAATAACGGCGCATCTGGCTTTGAATTCAATGAGCTCACAAGCTGAGCACCTTCGTGATATGGGTAACACATTAAATTCAAAGCCAGATGCTTTTTAATTGTCAAGTAAAAACGATCACCCTGTGATCTTTTGGATCTTTCGCCTGCCAAATAAAACAGTTATTGGTTGCTACGCATTCATTAACTATATAATATAATTAATATTGTAATAAATTAATTTTCGAAGAGGTTAAAACCTCATTATTATTGTGGACTAAACTATATTGTTGATTCTTTTGAAATAAAAATAAAATAATCGACACATAATAAATAAATGAATCTACTTCCGTATTATTTCATCGACAAAAACGCTTGCTGAAAACTTAGTTCGTAGATAATGATTTTTACAGACAAGATTATTTTACATACGAATAATTCAATATATTGTATCAAGAATTTTTTTTATAAATTGTATCAACTTTAAACATAAACTTAACTCTATCAACTTATGACTAGAATTAATTTGCCCAAAATTAGTTTTTGATGAAATAACTTTTTATGAAACGGACTTGTCCGTGAATTAATCGATTGCAAAATAACCTTGCCTGAAATTAATTCTCTGCGAATTAAGTTTTCCGTGAAGTAATTATTGGTGAGTTGATCGAAACCGAGTGAACCTGATACTATTAAATAAATATTTAATAAAATACTCAATAAAATCAATTAACGTATCTAAAATGATAAGCAGTTTATGTATTTTCCACGTCATTTCTGAATTTATGTCGATTCTGAATTGTCATTTAGAATCGGTATCCATTTAACAAATTAAAAAAAAAAAGCAAGCGAAAAAATTTAGAAATAATAATAATATTATTAAATATCTCATTAATATTCGAACTAACTAACGCGTTTGCATTAAAAATGAGAGGAAAAACAGTGTGATGCAGATATAGGGAATCACCTAAAGATTTAAATAAACCGTTAGAATGAAAATTGTGAACAAACTTTAAAGAAAAATTGCTAAATACTTATCATTAAATAAAGCAATAAATCGTGTTAGTATTTTCAGATTGATGCAAATAGTGATACCTATCCGCATAAAATATGTTTTATTTGGAGAGATACTTAATAACAAAAAAATGCGTTCTATTTAATACGTTTTCATGAAAACAATATTTTTTAAATATTAAACTTCACCTATTCTGAATCTTGACCCGTTTGACCCAATTTCTGACCCGTCAGGTCTGGTGACCCGTACGGGTAACCCGACCCGGTAATAACTCTAGAAATAAAAAAATGCATTCTATTTAAAACAATACGTTTATGCATAAATATCTTTTTTTTTTATTTCGATATTGATTTGTAATTTAATAAATTTACCTATTCTAAATCTTGACCTGTTTGACCCGGGTCGAGCCAATTTCTGACCCGTGACCCGTCGGGTTGGGTGACCCATACGGGTCACCTGACCCGGGTAATAACTCTACGCCGTACACTAAGTAATTGTTCGATAAAGCAGAGAAAACTATATAAAATTATTAGAGGTATATAGGGTTACGAGTAGGGTGCGGGACGGGCCGGGCTAAGCCTGGAAACTTGCGGGCCGGGCTGGGCTTTGGTCCAGTTCGGGCCTATAATTTTTGAGCCCGCTATTGTTCGGGCCAAACACAAATCAGGCTCGTTAAATATCGGGCCGGGTTCAAGCTTAATAAGAAAGCCTGATTAGGCCTGATAATACCCGGTAAACTTATTGTCAAAATCAATAGTAAATTAACCAATCAAATTATTAACGTCATAGCGAAAAATCAGGTTCTCTGAAAATTGAAGAATTGGGTTAGCTGCGCGACGCAGTTTAACTAAAGCCAAAAACGTTATATAAGTACATCTTAAAATTAAAATTTTCTGCAATATAATATATTATTTACATTGTTTTGTTTTTCTTTTTAATAATAAATGTAGGTCATATAAGTACTATTTATACACCCAATAGACTCAATTAAGCTCAAGTAATTTATTTGCTATAAAAAAAAAGAAAATAAATCCGTTACTGAATATTTCGCATCCAATAACAGTGCATCTGCCTTTGAATTTAATGCGCTCGCAATATGATCCCCTGGCTAGTACATTAAATTCAAAGTCAGATGTTTTTTAATTGTCATGTGAAAACGATCCTTCGGATCTTTCGCCTGCCAATAAAACCGTTATTGGTTGCTACAAGTCCATTAACTATATAATATAATTAATATTGTAATAAATTAAATAAATTAATTTTCGAAGGGGTTAAAACCTCATTATCCTTGTGGACTAAATTATATTTGTCGATTCTTTTGAAATAAAAATAAAATAATCGAACAAAATAAATAAATGAATCTATATCTGCATTATTTCACCGGCAAACGCATGTTGAATACTTAATTCGTAGATATAATTATTTTACAGACGATTAATTCAATATATTGTACTGACAATTTTTTTTTATAAATTGCACCAACTTCAAACTTAAACCTGACTCTAACGACAATGACTAGAATTAATTTGCCTGCTTTTGGTGAAATACCTTTTATAAAACGGACTTGTCCGTGAATTACCCGGTTGCAAAATAACCTTGCCTGAAATTAATTCTCTGCGAATTAAGTTTTCTGTGAAGTAATTATTGGTAAGTTGATCGAAACCAAGTGAACCTGATACCATTAAATAAATATTAAATAAACATCTCAATACATCTATAACTTAACCGGATCAACCGAACAATCATTCGAGAATTATGATAATAGCCGTAAGTAAAAAATTTTAGTAATGCATATAAATCTGCGGGCCGGGCTGGGTCGGGCATAGTTTTAAATAAGGCCCGGCCCGCTTTATTTCTCGGGCTTTTTTTTCTTCACGGGCCAGTCTCGGGCTTACAAATAATTTTCGGGCTGAGTTTCAGGTTTAAGCAGGCCCGGTCCGACCTGGCCTGTTCCGCACCCTAGTTACGAGGCGGTCGACTTATAGTCGTTTGTCTTGTTAAGGTCATTCGGATATTTTATTAGAGGTATATAGGGTTACGAGGCGGTCGACTTATAGTCTTTTGTCTTGTTAAGGTCATTCGGATAGCTAAAGATATATTATAGTTTAGATAAATCTTGTAAAGGTCCTTACCAATTAGGAAGGCTCTAATAAATTGTTCTTAATAAAAGAGCACCCTCAAGCGCCTCTGATGTTTTCGTCCAGGGTATAAAAAAAAAAAAAAACATAGTAATAAGTATGAAATATATAAATATATTATGTGTGTAAAAATACAGTACTGTAGTAAGTAAAATTAAGATTCATTATTTGAAGTATATAAAATATGCTATTTTTTAATTCGCAAAAATTTATATTGTATTTAATCATTTTTTGCTATTATTATATGTATTGCATAACCGGCTCAGGTTTCTGATTTCAAATTACATAGTGATTGTTAAAATACTGTCTGTACTATGGAACAACCCGTGCTATAGACCGGTGTTGTCAAAATTTTCATATGTTCGGGGGCTTTAATTAAATTTTTATTTATTAATAAAAAATCTTTTATTTATTCAATTATTTAATTAATAAAAGAAAGACCTGTGTGCCGATAGCGTAAGTGGTTATGCTCCCAGGTAAGGTCGCCGGTTCAACCCCACTAGCGGACATGGAAAACTATATGTGATCACGGGAGGAAGGGCTAAACTAGGATGCTAGGACCGCGGTTGGTTAATTTAACCATATTGGTGTGTTTGTACTGCCAAATTTTGAAAATATTGGATACTACCGGTGGAATCCCGGTTGAATAAGGATAAATGTATACTTCCGGTGGGATTCCAGTTGAATGGTAACATGATAAAATACGTGGCAAGTTGCACTAACCCGATAAGGAAAAGGATCTCAGATGAACTCAGGATGGGCTCAGTCTAACTCGAAACGGAAGGTGAACAAAAGCTTTAGAAGGCCGAAGGAAGAAGGTACTGAGGACCTATCCCCCTGCCCCGGTCGGTACGAACAACTAGAGGTCTTGGTTGAAGTTGAAAGCTGAAACTTCGGAAGGCTAAAGGAAGGAAGTACTAAGATGATCTTATCTTCCCCACGCCCTGGTCAGTACAGACGACCTGAGGTTCCGGAAGAAGTTGGAAATCCGAAGACACCTCCGGCGGATTGGGTAACCAAAATGAGTGATATCTGGGTAACTGAGTACAAAATTAGGTGGTATAACTAGTTACAAAATATGTAACATATAGAAAATGTAATTTGAAAATTGTACAAACTTAATGTACAAAATAACAAGGACCTTAATAAATGAGCACCATACGCACCCCAGCAGCTATTGAGCTGAAGGGTTAAAAAAAAAAATTGGATTTATACAATTATTTAATTTAAAAAAAGCATTAAAAATTACATAATTTGAAAATGATAGCGAAAATGATAATGAATTTCTTTGCATTATCATTTTGTTTGTAGATATCAAAGGCATAAAACGATTTGTTGTATCACTTAATGGTTGTCTCAGTAATGCTAATGACTTCATAGTTGGATACGTGACATTTTTTCAGCATCAGGCTGTTGAGAATCTTTGTGATTTTCTTGGCCTTGCCCTTGCCCTTGCGATTGTGCTTGATTTTGCACATGTGATTGTGCTTGCCCTTGCAATGATCTTGCACATGTGATAGCACTTGCCCTTGCCCTTGCGTTTGTGCCTGACCTTTCCTTGCCTATGCAGTTGTCCTTGCCCATGCGGTTGTCCTTGCCTATGCCCATGCGATTGTCCTTGCTCTTGCAATTGTCCTTACCCTTGCTCATCTGATTCTCATTGAAAAATTGATAAAATTAGAATTAAAATTTTTTTTAAAAAAAATGCAAATTTATTTAAATATAATACCTTCATCCAGATCGTTCTCTTCGAAGCTCATATAGTTATTAGTGTCCCGGTTCACCAAGCCTGCATTTTGGATTCGCTTCATTTTTTTCATCAAACTTCCTTAATGTTTTGCCGAAACAGTATGAATCCCACAATTTACAAGGCCTGATATCTCTATTCTCTTTAAGATAACAAGCTATCTATATAAATTAAATGTGGGCTTTTTGGATTGCCTATTATGAATGCAAGACGTCCCTTAGTGACAAGAAATCTTAGCTGTATACTAGACCCGGGCTTAGTAAACAAGTACACTTCTCCAAAGAACAGCTACAACTACAGAGACCCAGGGGCGAAATGTATATGGTGATTTATGATAATGTAAGTAAAAGAGCATAGTCAACTTTGTGCATATTATTTCACGACTATTTAATTGGTTTATCAGTGTATCAAAATTACTGATGCACTATGTATATACTGTATATCACAAAATTTAATTGGTTAAATACAGTTGTCAAATAACTGACGCACTATATAAGTCAAATTTAGGTGTGTCAAAAAATTTGGGATGATCCGCCAATCGGCGCATATCTTATGATTCACAAAATTTTATTAATTAATTCTAACTTAATGCACTAAGTAAGCTTGTTCAGCGCCTAAAAATACATTAAATCAATAGGGTTGTTTTATTTTATTTAAAATTTGGAGATAATATGCTTGAATTTGACTTTTTTGATCAAAAATCCAAAATTATGCATCTTTTCTCCAAATTTTAAGTAAAATAAAAACAACCCTGCTGATTTACTGTATTTTTAGGTGCTGGACAAGTTTACTTAGTGCGTTTTGTTAGAATTAATGATTCACAAAATTTTACCAATTAATTCTAATTTTATGCACTAAGTAAACTTGTTCAGCATCTAAAAATACATTAAATCAGCAGGGTTGCTTTTATTTTACTTGAAATTTGAGAAAAGATGTTCAAATTTGACTTTTTTGATCAAAAATCTAAAATTATGCATCTTTTCTCCAAATTTCAAGTAAAATAAAAACAACTTAGCCGATTTAATGTATTTTTAGGTGCTTAACAAGTTTACCTAGTGAATTAAGTTAGAATTCATTAGTAAAGTTTTGTGAATCATAAGATTTCGTAAAATTTTATTAATAAAATTCTATAAAATCTTATGATTCACAAATTTTTATAATTAATTCTTACTTATTGCACTATGTAAACTTGTTTAGCATCATAAAATACATATAAAATATTTAGACTCAGACTAGTCTGCAGACTTCTGACCAGAATTAGCTATAATGCATTACATGCATGCATGCAGCATACTAGAAAAATACTATTTTGTCCATCTCTAATTTCATTAAATGAAGATTGTATGTTACTTATATCAATTATTAACGCAAAATCATTTTTCGTTTTGATTGGTCCTCTTCGTAAATGAGGGAAGAAAGATGATGTCCATTTTCTATCTTGTGTTGTTGGAGTTTTGTTTATTTCCTTATTAATGGTCATTCGAGAATTGCTGGGTTCTATATCGTTTGTTGCACTCTCTATTAGGGATGGGCACGGTCACAAATGGTTACAATTTTCACTGAACAACTTTCATTAAGAGCTCAAAAGTAAAAAATCATCTCAGTATTTAGCAAATCGGCTATGAAAATTGTAACCATGACCATGCCCATCCCTACTCTCTATTATCAGCCTTGTGGGGTTTCTAGTAAGGGCATATGCCTCATGTCTGATACTTATATTTTTGTCCGTTAGAGATGCCTGGGTTGTTGTTGTTGTGCTATTGAGCAATGTCAGAGGCAAGCATGTCTCTGTGAGCTTGTTTTGTGTATTTGATAAATTCTATCACTTGCTCCGCCCCAACTCAGTTCTTTGTTGCGGACCAGTGTTTCCAAGTTTTTATCCGTAGCTAATACGGGTTTATTTGTCATCTTTGCTTTGTCAATGTGTGTTAGTTGTTGGTTTTCTTTGTTTACTTTTGGTTATCGAGTGTGTGGTTTTACTTTTTTTTGCCATTTTTGTAGCACTTTCCTCTTCAACCATATATTTTCTTTTCACTTGTAGGGCACAAGCCCCTTATTCTGTCTTACGTTTGGCCTTTTCTTCTCTGTATTCTGTAGTAATTTCTTGGTTTTTGTATATACTCTCCTCCAAATCGATGTGGTCTGGAGAAAGTGACTATAGATCTTCTCTATATGCCATATTTTTTAATAGGACCAAAGATTTGGTTATTAATATTCTACCTTTAAAGGAGAGGTTCCTTTGTGCAAACTTGTCTAGTAAGGATTGTAACCTAGAAATTGTTGAGGTCCACAGATCTTTCTTGCGAGAACTATTCGAAAAAATGTTGTACCCTAAAACTATTAGGGATTTCTGTTTCCCTACTATATTGAAAAGATTAGACCCTGGGAGGTTAGCTCTTTTAGCTAAGTCAGTTAGCAGTACTAACTTGGTCTTGTGTTTATTTATTCTCGCACTAGTGGCAGCTTCGTAGGTGTTAAACAATTTTTGTGTTTCCAGCCAATCTGAATATGAACCAATCCCAATTGTGAGGTCATCAGCACATGCTACTGTTTTAAAGAAAAGATTGCATATTGGAAAACCTTTAATTTTATTGTCAAGTGCCATTAAGAGAGGTTCAAAAGCTAAGATATAGAGAAGAGGGAAGAAGGGGTCGCCCTGCCAAAACCCTCTCTCGACCCTAAATGGTTCTGAAAAATAACCAGATTCGAAAATGTGTGCTTCTTGGTTTGAGAATATAATCCCAACTAAATTTCTAAACCCCTGGCAAAAATTCATTCTCCCCAAAACAATTTGTAAAAAGTTGTGGTTGATTTCTTATTGTGGTAAGTATGTTTAAGGATACATCAAATATAGAATGTCTTGTAACAAAGCCCTGTTGGTGTGAGAGCACTATGGAATTTTAAATGTGATGCCATAATTTTCATGAATATTCTTGACATCCTAGTGAAATCGGCTTCCAATTATCTAGACTGGTTAGATCTATTAGTTTTTTCGGAATTAGAGTGATCAAATCCTTATGCCATGAGGCTGGCAGGACCCCACTTTCTAGTACATGGTTAAAAATAACTGTTAGAACAGGTGCCACAGCATCCTCCAGGAGCTTATAAATTCATATGTAAGCCCATCAAGCCCTGGGGACTTGTTGTTGGGAAGACTTCTAATAATGGCCACAACTTTATCTTGCTTAATGACTTGCATCAGAGCCAGGTTCTCTGATTCTGAAACCATAGGAAGGTTCCTTGTGATTGAGTTGGTGGCCTCTAAATCAATTTCTTCTTTTTTGTAAATTTTTGTATACTGTTTCTTAATGAAGCATAGTGCTTTATCTTCTTGATCTATCAAATGTGAAGCTGTCATCTTTATTTCTTTTAAGACTGAACTGTTATGTTGGATCTTGTATCGTGAAAAGAAGTATTTTGTGGATTTTTCACCTTGTTCTATCCAACAAGATTTAGAACATATTTGCCATCTTTCAGCCAATTGTGTGAGCTCATCTTGAAATTGTGAATTGAGATCATCAATCATCTGGTGTAAAAGGGATTGATTATGGTTTTTTGCTAATGCTTTTAGTTTCATTATCCTTCTGTTCAGCTTTGTTATTCTGCTCTCTGGAGCTTTGGGTTTTTTAAAGGCCCTAATGATTGATTGTATGCAAATCTTATGCCAGTCCTAATCTTCAGCTGCTCTGACTGGATTTATTTTTTTAATGATCTCGCTTCTGAGTAGTTTATTCTTTATCAAGTTTTTGTTGAACCTCCTACTTGATGATTTCTTTGCCTCATGTGGTGCACTTAACCAAAAGATGGTCCGAGTGTTTCCGTTTCAGATATTAAGTGACCATAATTTTCATTTATGAAAACATAGTCTAAACGAGTAGCCATTGTTTGATATTTTGAAAAAATGTAAGAAATGGGTTCTCTTTTGTAAAAGTGGCTGAGTCAACAAAATGTTCACCAGCTGCTTGAGTTGTTCTCTAGTGATGTCATTCTGAGCTACAGCTTGGCTTATCCGATTATTCCCTGGATCCAGGTTCACATTAAAATCGCCCGCAATGATGTTGATTTTGTTATTGTCATAGTTGGGGGTCCACTTTTCTAGAAACTCTGAGGTTAAGTGGTGCATATACATTTGAAAAATTTGAAATGAAGATCTACACACTCTCTCTCCTGACTACATAAAGCAGGAGACGAGTATTTTATTTTTCAAAGATACAAGCGCACATTTTAACAGAAAAGTTTACAAAACACAACAGAACAGTGGCTCATCCCCATAGAAATAAGAAACGTAGACTGGAAGTGACTTGTAGTATGGACGAAGTGGAAAAAATGGGCAAAAGAAGGAAACCAAACCAACAGAACACGTCAAATGGGACGAACAAAGAAAACAACAACACAAACGAACGTACAGCAAAACAAACAGTACACGTCGATGCGATATCGAAAACCATGCCTTTTGACAAACAAAGTGTGTTAGAAACACAAAAAGAGAGCTGGGATGATATGATGATAAAAGATACAAATAGTCTAAAGGACATTACAAATACAACACCTCCTCTCCTCTCTTAGAAGAGCAAGCGACAAAAGACATCAATACTGCAGTAAAGGAAATCAGGTCGATAAATACAAAATTGGCTTATGAAACATCAAGAGAGGAATTTTTTAACGAAGGTGTTGAATTTTTCGAATCGGAAGAAACTACAGGCTCGGAAGACAAGGCAGAAGTGTCATCGGAAACTCCACGTAAGGAAGTTCATAAAGATGAGGGACCCAAAGAAAGGGTTCTATGATGGACAGGCAATGGACCTCTCTGTTCACGAAATTGAAAAGAGGCAGATCGACGTTCTCATCTTTCTTGCCTCAAAGAACAATCAAATCCAAGAACGAAAATGCATTAATAGCAGACATAAGCAATTTGCTTTGCTCCTTCAATGAAATTATTATGGAATCGTTATTCAAAACAGCCAGGTTTGACATCTGTGCAGCAAAGCAACACTTTACGAGAGGGCGTAAAATGCACCTAGAAGTTACTTTCAATGATAAAATACCCTGAAACAATACGCAGCGAATGGCATTGAGATATTGAACAGAACATACTTTGGGTACATTCCAATGGACACCAGAAAATCCTTCCTATCAATTAGATGCAGAAACAAGCTTTTGAGAGAGTTGGGAAAGTCACATCAATTAAGCCATTGCTAATCGATGGAACGCCCTACATCACTGACCAATGGATCATTGTTTTCGAAACCACGGGGACTATGATCTCGAGAACAGGATACCCAGGTTTACTCATGTCTGGGATAATAAGGTTACTACAGAATGGAAAATAGCGTCCAAAGTCTGTTACTTCTGTGAGAAAGAAGGACACATTAGGAAGGATTGTCAGCAGTTCCAGGAGTCTGTTGCAGCAAGAAGCAGGCTCTATAGCCAGAAAAGTAGCGCATCATCAGCTGAGGAACCTGATAATATGCACACATGAACAAATTGAACAAACATGATAGTTACAGAAGAGGTAACTGTAGGAGAATCAAACGGAAATGCAACCCCTGTAAACAAAAAGGCACTCACGGTAACAAATCAGGAGCCTCCAGAATCTACCCATGACGAATTGTCTAAAATGTATAACACTCCCAGGAACTTCAAGGACCTGAATGAGAACATAGAACCAATTAAGGCAGACCACCCTATGGTGGATGCTAAAGAAGAGAACAAGCCAGACCTTGAAGGTGATGGGTTCACAACAGTAACATATAAGAAACCCATCACCAAAAAGTGAGGAATTAGTAAGAAAAAAAAACAGCAGGAGATTTGCCCCTTATATCCATAAAGGGACAGGGAACCAATCCCAACACTAGTTTGGAAACACAAACCCTTTACATTAATATGCCTCAGATTATCAAACTCAAATTAGCAACCTTAAACGTGAAAGGGATAAATGATAGAGGCAAGCAAAAAACACGTTTACTTTGATAAAATCGTACAATCTAGATATCGTTTGCCTGCAAGAAACCAACCTGAATAACAAAAACGTGGGGAACTTTCTAAAAACACAGTGGATACATAATTTAATCTGGTCTAGCAAAGTAGCAATTTTGGCAGGCAATAAGGACATCAAATTCTCTAACACAAAAGTAACTCACAGAGGAAGAATTATCGAAATGGAATTTGCCTTTAAGGGACAGGAATACCACATCACCAATATCTATGCACCACCGAATACTCCAGATAGAGTTGAGTTCCTCAAATCCTGGACCTTTGAGATAAAGCAAGGAGTAATAAATATTATGCCAGGAGATTTGAACACCAACCTGGACCCACTTCTCCTCAACATGATCCCTCACGAAAATTGCTGACAGAACTTACACATGACTTCGTCAATGTGGCAGACTGCTCTGAAGAAAAACTGTCTTTGATGTACTTCCAAAACACTCATGGAGGACATACAATGACCACTTGTATAGATTACATTTTTGTGGAGGAAGGATATGGGCACCTGGTCAACGAGGTCACTCTACGCTTCGGCAACTTAGACCATTTGCTTCTAGAGTGTTCCCTCATGTCATCGAATAAAAATGGACACAGTCCGCTATGGAGGTTTGACAATGAGAGCCTAGAAAATGAAAAGATCTTGGAGGAGGTAATGAGGGAACTAGAGGAGGAGAGTTCTACACAGGACTGGAACCCTTGTAAGTTAAACATTCAGTCAATTATAAGGGCCTTCAGAAAACAGAAACCACCAGAGAAGAAGATTGAGACTCTACACAAGAAGATTACAAATTGTGCAATAAGAGTGGCCAAAAACCCCTCAGATGAAATTGCTGGTCATAAACTAGAATCTCTCAGAATTCAGTTAAAAGAAGAGCTAGAAAAAATGTCAGAAATTTGGTGCAGAAGATCGAAATCGAAATGGATAGAAAAGGGGAACGCTCCACCAAATACTTCTATGCCCGATATAAAGCCAGAAAGTCAATAAGTTGCCAAGATAAGATTAAACCTCCAGAAAACGGACGCCATGAAAGGGACACCCTACTTTACATCAGGGATTTCTATGAAAAGCTCTACGAAACAGAGGAGATCGACATGGCGGCAGTGAACAAGATTACAAATAACCTCCCACAGGTTAGCGAAGAAGGGAATCGCACCTTGACACGCCAGATCGAAAAAGAAGAAATACTTCAGGCCATACAGGAACTACCAGAAATAAATCACCAGGGACAGTTGGTCTAACCTATGAATTATATAAAATACTGGCAGAAAAACTAGCACCAATACTGGAGGAAGTGTTCAATAATGTAATTAAAGAAGGCAGGATGCCGTCATCATGGCATAAAAACATTTTAATCCTGATACCCAAAAAGGAGGAAAACCTAGAGGACGTTGGCAACTGGTGACCTATCTCCGTGGTTAATAGTGACGCGAAATTTTCATGAAGATAATGGCGGGAAGACTAAATGCGATATGTAACAAAATCGTTGCTAATCACCAAAACAGTTTTGTAGCTGGTAGACTAATTACAGACTCGGTGCTTGACATTATTACCACTATGAGGGCCAGTAGGGAAACGTCGGATGAACATTGGCTGGTACAGGTGACCCCTATTAATATCAACCCATTTGGATTCGATAATTTGGTTGATATATGCGGGGTTGATAACAAGGGTAAATGCATTTTTTTTTTTTTTTTGTAACGTTTAATCAGATTTATATAAACCGTTTTAACAATTTTTATGCAAAACATTGTGCTTGTATACTCCTGTGATCAGTAATATTGCCGGGAATGGACATTCTAACTTTAACAGAAAATTTTAAATGTACTGTACTAACAAAAAAAAAATATCAATAAACCATTTATTTCAGTGTGTGACATATCAATCCGTAATGTTGTAACAAATCTTGGGTTGAAAATTTTTCAGTTAAAATAACTTGCGCAGTTAAAATAACTTCTCAATTACCAACCTTCTTTCAAAGGTGTTTTCAAACTAATTTCGGGTTATGTATTCAAATTGTAACTAATTTATAAATTACAAATTTTGATATACAAAGTATTTTAACTCGCTATTTCTATTTTCTTTAACAGATAATAAAAAAAATAATATAAAAAAAAGAAAAAGAAAATAAATGCGAAAAATAACTGATCAAATAATGGAACCAAAAGAATGAAAAGAAACTAGACAAAAAAACCGAAGAACTAGTTTAAGTGAAGAAAAAAAAAGGCAAGTATTGTAGTCTGTTTCGTTATATTTTACTTTATGATTTTTTTTTAGTTTAAACGACCTAATTAAAATTAACCATTTTTAAAAAAAATCGGTAACCTTTTTTTGCACCTTTGATTGAGATACATTCAACCGAATTCGCTTTAACAAACTTCGCAATTGTGGTAGGTCTTGGTCCTTAACAAATTTTACTTGTTCCTGTTGTTCAACATATTGTATGAGTAACATACAGTGCTCCAAGGCAACAGAATGGGGAATTTTTTCAATTTCAACATCGCTTTCATCACTGCTTGTATTGAAATCGGACTGAGGGAGAATTTCTTCAAGAATACTAGCTTTGTCTAAAACAATTTCTTCTATTTCAAGATTATCATCAACTCTAATATAATCACTAGCAGTCATTACCCGCATATAATTAGATGGGATTTTTGAAATAAGATCTTCAACTTCTATTTCGGCTTCAATTTCACTTTCAGCTTCATCTTCACCTTTAGCTTCGATTTCACTTCAGTACTTGATTCAATATCTTCAATGTTCCAATTTAATCTATTCCACTCTCTTGACGGCACTATTTCAGTCTTTCTCCAGCAATTAATAATTGTTTGGGGGGTTAGATTATCCCAAGCTTCTGTAACGAGCCTAATTGCAGTAATAAAATGAAGATGAGTTGTAATTCACTAATTTATGTTTTTTTTTTTAAATTTGTTGCTAACTTGACAACTCAATGATTATTCGACCTTTAGTTTGTATACTACCGAAGATACAATTTTCGATAGTGAGACTTAAATGAAAATATAATTCCAGCATCACATGGTTGCAAATAAGGGGTTGTGTGGGGCAGTAAAATATGAAGTTTAATATGAGTATGTTCATCCTTTTAATGAGATGAAGCACCATCAACTAATAAAAGAATTTTTTTGCGGTTTCGTCGGCACAAGGAATTCAAAGAGTTTATCCAACGTTCAAAAATAGCGCTTGTCATCCACGCTTTCTTGCTAGAATCATATTCAACACCAAGATTTGCTTTTCGAACACCTTTAAAACAACGCGAGTTGAGTGACTTTCCTATTACTAGTGGTTTTAGTTTATCCGTACCAGTTGCATTTGTACAAAGAAGAACAGTTATTTGATCTTTAATTTTTTTTTTCTTTAACTGGTTTCGTGGCAAGCGTCTGATCGGGCATCATTCTAAAATAAAAACCAGTTTCATCAGCATTGTAGACATCATTTGGCTTATACTGCAAAAGTAATTCAACTAACTTTCTTCTTTCTTCAGGAAGGTTTTCTACAGGCACACTTTCCGATTCTCCATGGATTTTAAATTTTTGAACGTTATGCCTTCTTTTAAACCTATCTACCCAACTATGACTTGCCTTAAAATCATCTTCCGGTATATCTAATAATTCTGCAAATTTTTTGGCTTGAACTTGTAGAATTCCATCTGTTAGAATTCCATTTTGTGAAAAAACTCTTTGCATCCAAATGTCCATAGCATTTTCTAACTCTACGAATTTGGCAGGCCGATTAACTTTTTTTTTTCTTGAGGCTCTGTTAGCTGCATAGTCAACCACTTATCCTTTTCTTTCAAAATCTTTGAAATTGTGCTTCGATCACAGCTGTATTCTTCAGAAAGTTGGTCAATACTAAGAGACGGGACTTCATTTTTTCGCTGACATATTTCTTGCTTCGTTTTCATTGAAAGGGTCATTCTTTTCTTTTGTGGTCACTCCATTTTAGTTAATTATGAGTGAGCCTAAGGCTTAAAAAATTATTTTATCTTATTAACACGTACTCTTTTTATAATAGATTACTTCACTATGGCATTATTTTTGGCAGTAATGACTTCCAAATATCTAATTTTTTAGCATTTTCACACCTCCGAATTGTGGGTCCCACGGCTCATAGAAAGTTGTATCAAAAGAGCAATGTGCATACAGATGCCATGCATGGGACTTAATAAAAATAATAGTCGTAAGTATTCAAATTTTCTAGCTTTAAAGATTGTTCTCATAGAAACAATACATTAAATCAATCTTATGGGGTCTTTGCCTTGAAAACCAAGTTACAACATTTCTTGATCGAGTTAATTCAGACAAAAATGGTACAAAATGGAGGGCCATATTCAGCCTATTGATTTAATAGTTTATTGAATAAATATGGCCCTGCATTTTGAACCGTTTTTGACCAAATTAACTTGATCGGAAAATGTCATAAATTGATTTTCAAGGCAAAAACCCCATATGTGACTGCATTGTGCATAAAAACTTTAAGGATTTTTTTATATTCGGCTAATTTATTATTTATTTATTTATTATCATTGTTTAACGTCATATCTAATTCACTCAATTACATTTTTACTATAGGTTCTGAGCTGGAATGAGTACTAGAAAGGGAAACGTGTAAGTAAAAACTAATATATTACATGTGTTGAATTTTTTTTATTTTATAACTTTCTTCGAAGATACTTATTGGCGTATTTTGTGTCTGAAATTCAAATGTACAGATTCAATCAAATTTATTTATTTCAGAAATCAAGCAATTGGATTAATCAACATATTCAAACTTTAGACGCTAGTGATAATATTAATTTTACTTATGCATTTTTTTTCTCAATTACTCAAATGCGCTCATGTGATTATCCATATGGGCGGTCAAAAGTAGAAACCAAGGAAATTGGATGATCACGAGTTTCGAGATAATTGGCAAAACATATTTTGTTACACAAAAACAAAACAAACCTAAAAATAACAATTCCAGATTAAAAACCTGTTTGTTATTCAACTGATTGGCTAATTTTTATAGATCTACCGATGAAAATTGTGTGACGTTAGACATTGATCTATTTTTAGATTTTGCCGCTTTACCGTTTAAAAGTTTTTAAACGACTATAACTTCAAAATTTACTAATTAATTATATTTTCGTTATTAAATAAAAAAGATTCAGCTTTAAAAAATATATACGATTAATCTAAAAGCTCATTTTTTAAAAAAAGGTCAAATTCCTTGGTTTCTACTTTTGACCGCCCATATTGTTGTTATATTAAAATTAACGGGTATGGTTGTTCTACTGCATTATTTATTTGTGATGTTTGTTTGTTTTTGCCATTAGGGTATTTTGCATAACCTGGTGTTTCAAAATTCCAGTCAGTGCATTGGATTTTTTTATTTTTTTTTTAAAAAAATAAAAAATATCTTTGCGTGACCTAAATTAATAGATTTATGTTCTATTCATAGCTGTTGACAACACAACTATTTTCGTACATATCTCGTCACACAAGTTTAATTGAATGATGAGCCAAAAAATGTATAAATGGATAAATGCAGAAATGCGGCATGATGGAAGTTCTATATTATTGGCCGCAGATATGCACATCGTAGATCCTAATTTGTTAGATGTGATTGGCCCAAAAAAATTATACTACTGTAGTAGTACGTACGATCTTATCGATCAAAAAATTTTGTAGTCAAAAAATTCGTCGCGAATAAAGCTATGTTTTGTTGAGTTTCTTCGTAGTCGAGTTTACGTGTGATTGAAGATTTGTTAAGCAGCAGTTTAGTTGGGCTTTTACTATATTAATCACTATAGTTGAACTTCAGTGGTCAAGTTTCGCCGGGTTAAGTTTCACCGGGCCAAGTCTGTTGGTTAATTTTCGCCGTGGTCAAGAGTCTTTCGCCATTGCCAAGGAGTTGGTCGTGTTTTTCCAGATCTTTACCATTACCAAGGATTAGGTTTCTCCGGGTCAAGTTTCTTTAGATCAGTTTTTCCAGAATAAGGTCTCTCCAAGATCAAGTAAGTTTTATCGCTGCTATTATTTTTTTTTTTTTGAAATTTCCCCCAGCACAGACTGAGGGTCGCTATTGGCGATCTTTATTTATTATATCTTTATTATGCTCTAATTACATATGAGAAATCTATATTTATCCCTTTTTTTCGTCTGTTTACCCGCCAAATTAAACTGTAATTGCCTAATTTCCGCCTTTAGTCTAGCTTTTGTCCTGTAAGCTATTTCCGAACTTGTAAGACGTTCCCCTCCCCATTTGGCTTTGGTGTAAATGCACCAGATTTCGTAACAGGCTTGTATGTGCAACCATCGAGCAGCACATTTACTTTCTATACTCGTCCAATGACTTAGTGAAAAGATCTCTTGCTTTGACTTGGGCGCCTCGCTCCGGTGTTCGATTTTATGAGTCTTAACGCCTCATCCCACACAATTTCACTGCTAGGACATTCTACAGCAAAATGTTCAATGGTCTGTTCTTCGTTCGGGCACCAAGGACAACTACCATTGTTTAAACGATCTGTATGCTTCAATCTGTACCCTAGCGGAAGGGCCTTGTAGTACATACACCAATAAAGATCCAATTTCTTAAATTGTATCTCCCTTGTAAGAATCCAATCTGTGCTATATTCGTCAGGGAGGTCTACTCTCCCTGTATTACTCGTTGGTCTCTTGTTCAAAGCTTCGGCTGCCTTCTTTACTATGATCTGATTCCCTTTTAATTCGCCTATCGCGAGATCATTCGGGTCCCATGGCCAATTTCTTGTGGCTTGTATGCTTCCTTTTACTCTTTTCCAGGCCCTTAGATGAGCTCTCCATTCTGCCGGCCATGCCTTTATGCTTATATCTGTTCCGCGTAAAGCCCATACTACCTCTGTATTCCTCTTTTCTCTGAGTTTGTTGCTAATTCTTTTTCTCTCGTATTCTGCCCAGAGCAATGCCCTGGTACATAGTTTCTTTCACATCATCACCAGTCTAGCGTCCATTAAGTTTTTCGGTATAGGGGCTTGTAGGCCCCTGTCGGCATAGTCCTCTTGAAACTTGGCATATTTTGGAAGCATTTTGGACTTATTCTTTATCCAATTTGATATCATGTCGTTGAGCTCTGATAATTGCTTTCTATTTGGCATTAAGATGTATGCAGCATACCAAACTTTTGAGAGAATTAAAGAGTTGGCTATCAAGATCTTTCCCCTAAACGAAAGGTCTCGTAGCTTGTATTGATCTATCGATTTTTTAACTTTTTGATGACCCGTTCCTATAGTCCTTTTTTTGGCGTGCCGTCCCTTTGAATTTCATATCCTAAAATCCTTATTGTGTCCTGTTCCTTTACCTTAATATATTGTTTTTCCCCTTCCAGAGTCACCCTTTCTGCTGTAGGGGTTAAAGGTACTAGCTTTGTTTTGTTTTTATTTATTTTAGTGTTCGAGGCTTTTTCGTATAGCCCGAAGAGGTGGATCATGTTATTCCAGTCCAGCGCTGAACTTATTCCAATTGAGAGGTCGTCGGCATAAGCCGACAATTTGAACCTATGTCTGCCTAGGGGGATCCCTACGACCTTTTCATCCAGTTGTCTTAAAAGTGGTTCAAACGCTAGAATATACAGAAGGAGGGAGATGGGGTCTCCCTGTCTTACACCTCTTTCTACTTTGAAGGGACTTGATAGTTCGTTTTCTTCAACGATATGTGCTTCTTGTTGACTGAACAGATTCATTACCAACTTTATGGCTTTTTGTTCAAAGTTCATTTTACCGAGTGTATATTCTAAGAACTCGTGGCTTACTCTATCAAATACCTTGGCCTGATCCACCAGCAGCATCCAATGCAGGTCAGTCTGTTCCCTCTGATTCCTAATGGTCGTAATAATGTCCAGAGCTGCGTCCGTAATAGATCTATTGGTAATGAACCCCTGCTGGTGTTCTGGTATTATCTCACTGCAAATTATGTTAAGGTGTTCAGCCATGATCTTCATGAATATTTTTGCATCGCAATTAACCATTGAGATGGGACGCCAATTCTGAATTTCCTCTAAGTTCTTGGCCTTCTTTGGTATCAGAGTAATTAGGCTCTTGTGCCAGGAATGAGGCATTTTACTTTCGCTTAGTACCTTGTTAAAGACTTTCTCTAGTACCGGGGTTACAGTTTCTATTGTTCCTTTGTAGAATTCGTAAGTCAACCCGTCTGTCCCAGGAGACTTGTTGGTTGGCAATGATCTAATAACTTGTTCTATTTCTTCCTTGGTGATCTCTTTCAGAAGTTGTTTGTTCATATTTTCTGTAACCTTGGGAGGGTTCCCTACTATTTCTTCCATTGCATCGTGGTCTATCCCTTCTTTCTTATATAGACCTTCGTAGTAGTTTCTTATGTAGTGTAGGGTATCTATACCCCTTTCTCTCTCGGACTCTGTTACCTTTATTGTCTTTTGGCATACCTTACTTTGTCTATTTTTGAAGCATGCAAAGAAATATCTCGTTGACTTTTCTTCTTTTTCAGCCCATTTCGCTTTAGATTTAACGGCCCATTTCTCTGCTAGTCTTGTTACTTCGGAGCTCACCTTGGATTCTAGGTCCCCTATTTGGGCTTGTATGTAACTCCCCTTATTTGTTTTTGCTTGCTAAGTTTTGAGCATTGTCAATTTCTTATTTAATTTCGCTATTTCATCTTCTGGTCTTTTTTGTATTCTGAAAGCTCTTATCTTGCACTGACTCTTCACACTTTAGTTCTTCCAAAATTTCATGGTGGAGTTTTTTATTTTTCAAATTTTCTTTTTGAAAGCACCAACGCGAGTTCCTCTTCTGTAGGCGGTCAAAGTTCAATGAACATCCTAACAATAAATGGTCTGAGTTCCCGTACCGGGTTTGGACCTCCGAGATGCAATGTCCATATTTTTCATCTATAAAAATATAGTCTATGCATGTTCCCATCGAAGTATTGTTACGGGTATTTTGGAAGAAGGTGAGGAATGGAATGGACTTTCTTGTGCGAAATCTGCGATGTTATGTAAACCTGCTATTTTATTTGCTAGGATTTCCTTTGAGTTGTCTCTTTGTGGGATAGCTTGGCTAACTCGGTTCTTTTCTGGATTTAGATTAGTGTTCATGTCTCCTGCAATTATATTTATGTCCTCTTTGCTTAATTTTGGAGACCATTCGTTAAAGAAAATTACTTTATCCTCTGAAGTGGGCGGAGCGTATACGTTAGTTACATTATAATACCGTCCTTGATATGAGAATTTGGTCATGATGATTCGTCCACCTTTCTCAACTTCCATCTCTTTAAATTGTATGCTGTGTTTACCAGCTAGAATTGCCGTTTTTTCTGTCCATATTGAGTTACACGGCCATTGTTTTTTAAGAAAGCTTCTTTTTTTCTCGTCGTTAGATTTGTCTCTTGTAACAATATAATATCCAATTTGTAAGACTTTAATAATGTAAAGGTTCTTTGTTGTTTACCACTATCATTTAACCCTTTTACGTTTAAAGTGGCTATTTTAATTTTGGATTCTGTCATTCTTGCGTAAAAGGTTTTTGTACCCATCTTAATGATGGTTTCGACCACCCTTGCCTCTCTGGGCCTTATAGGGTGTAATCCTTGCAGGGTTTGACCCGTCATTGGTATTTCCTTTTTTCTTTTTTGGTTGTGCCTTTTTATGAGTCACTACAGTGAACTTTCCCAACTCAGTGTCTTCATAATTTGCTATGTCGCTAATTTCAGTCAAACGTATTCCCACTGACACTTCCACCGGGATTTCCACCGTCGATAATGTAGGAACTTTTGCTTCCGATCCGTAACCTATTAAGGCTAGTTCGTCCCTTTGTTCTATTTCTGTCTGTTCTAGACTGGCCTCTGCCTTATTTAAATTGATATCTGTGTTTGTGTTAATTTGCTCCTTTGAGATTGTATCACATGGTTCTTCCACTGCATGTATCCCCATTTCTATTTCGGCAACGTGATCTTCCTTTACGTCCTTTTCAGGGGTGATCGCCGTGTCAACTTCCCATGTCATTTTTTCTATATTTATTTTCATCTCTCCCGGGATCGGTTGTTCGTTTGAATCCTTCACTCTATGTTTCCGTAAACGTTGTCTACGTTCTACAGAGTTATGGAACTCCTGACAATCTCTCTTAATGTGGCCTTCTCTTTCACAGAAGTAACATACCTTTGTAGCTGATCTCCACTCTGCAGACGCCTTGTTGTCTATGACATGTGTGAACCTGGGAATGTTGTTTTCCAAATCCAGGTTGTCTGTGGTTTCGAACACAATAATCCATTGGTCGGAGATATATGGGGTTCCATCAATCATTAGAGGCCTGATTGAAGCAATTTTCCCCACGTCTTCGAAGGCTCCCAATAAGGCGTCCGAAATCTCCATTTTGTTATCTAAGGGCACATTCCGGCATTTCACTGGCAGAAACGACCTACGGCCGTCACCCGGGATATAACCAAAATACGTCTTGTTTTCAATGATTATTCCACTAGAAGAGGACCCCAGACATCTCTGATATATGTCATATTTTTTTTTAGCAAATTGATTCAAATTTGATCTAAGGTCCAAATTTAAATTTTAGCAAATTTTAAAAAGGGTCATAATTGAATATTTTAGCGAATTACTAAGATTTTACACGTTATATTTTATTTTTATCAATTTATTCTTTTTTGGGAGAATTACATCGGGAAAATAAAAACATTAAAAATGATAAATAAATAAACAAATAAATAAAGTAAAAAAAGCACGTTATTTTTTTATTTACTTTGTTAAAAAAAGATTTGTACACTACGTGTATTATTTATTTTTTTTATTTTTATATATTACGCAGATTTGATTAGTACCCATGAAAATAAATAAATA
>QKWP01000592.1:92048-149559 GCA_003550325.1 Gigaspora rosea
ATTTGCGCATCAATTTCCATCAGCACATGATTACCGATTTTTTAAAAATTAGGGTTAGGGTGCCCGTATTAAGATTAGATTAATTTAGGGTAAAGTGGTTTATACAGGTAAATTTGCCTTCCCGGCATTTTTAATTAATGCTTCACGATAGGTTTAGACTACTGTTTTCTATATTTTTTGCATTTTTCACTTTTTTCACTTTGCTTTGCTTCGTCGGGCTGTTCCGGGATGATCAAAATTCCTCTATTTGATTGGTTGATCATCACGTGCTGATGGGTATTTATGCGCAAATAGATGCACTCGTAGGTTTGGGTCGCAACCCTAGTTTTGACAAAACACTTGCATTGTAGCCATAGAACACTCTGGCAAAGTTTTGTAGAAATTGGTCGATTTTTTGTTAAGTTGTCATATGATGTACTCCTATTTCTTATGTTTTTGATATAAAAAATTTTGTGTAACCATCATGCATAAATCGAATTTCTGTCATGCTCAGAAATGCGGAAAAATTGCGTAAATAGCTTTTTTTTTTTTTATACAATACTTATTACAGCAGAATATGTATCAAACGGCATATTTAAATTTTTTTTTTAATGCCGCCTACAATTAATAAAAACAGTGATTAAAATTGCAATTTGATTGGTTTTCTGTTTCGTGTAACATGTCTGTCTATAAGTTTAATCATTTGTCACGTGCCTTCTGTTCAATTCCTATTGGTTAAGGATATCAACGGGGTAAATATTGTTATAAAAAAATTTATATTTATGTTGATAGTGATATTAACGAAAAATTATAATAAAGTTGATATGATATATGCAGGGGAATTTATATATTTGGAAATTTGTCTTATAGCTAATGTTGATATTAACGGGATGTTTATATTAACGGGGTTGATATTAACGGGGGTCACCTGTACTGATCGATCAAGCGAAAGCTTTTGATAGAGTCAATTACATGTATCTGAGCAAAGTCCTAGAGAGAATAAACTTCAGCAACAACATTTATAAAGGTGGTAATCAATCTTTTTGCGAACCAAAAGGCTCACATTGTAGGGAGCAAGGAGATTTCAAAATCATTCAGGGTAGGGGGGTACTCCAGGGTGACCCCCTATCGCCTTTACTTTATGTAATTGCTTTCGAACTATTGCTAATCCAGATCAAGGACCAAATCAGGGGTCTGCCACTGGGAAATTCATATTTTAAACTGGCTGCTTATGCTGATGATCTCACCATAGAGCTGGAATCGAGCTTAGACTGGGAAAAATTAACAGAACTTCTACATACCTACAAAGCCGCTTCAAACGCGAAATAAACAAAAGGAAGACAAAATTGATACCGCTGACTCCAGTTGCAGAGAGAGTGGAATTAAAAGGGGAGGGTGAATTAGTCAAATGTGGAGAAGACGACTCCCTATCAACTTAGGACACAAGGTAAAAAGAGACAGCTCACCTGTAAAAGGTTTCTGGGCTAAGAAAATTGAGGAGATTAAAAGATTAATAGAAAAGTTTGGTAAAAGAAACCTCTCTTTTAAGGGGAAAATACTGGTAATCAACTCTCTGATTTTGTCACGGATCTGGTACTCGGCATACATATGCTCTCCAAACAGGAAGCAGCTCACAGAAATTAATGGAAGCAGCTCGCAGAAATTAATGATCAGCTTTCATTCTGGATTACAGTCACCTCTCTCTAATCCAAACCTCTCTAAACCGAACACTATTAAACTTTCTCTAAACTGAACAAAATCTCCTAGAACATTTGTAAATTTTATTATAAAGTTCGGATAAGCCATATATAACTTTTTGAAAACTGAATTTTTCCAAATTTTTACATAGTAAAAAAAAGCAGTCCCAGCAGTTCGGATTAGAGAGAGTTGACTGTAAACAGAAATCTAGAATGTTGCCTAAATATTCTACATTTCAGAAGTCATATGAGAATTTAGGACTGAAGGCCCCAATTCTAAGGGACCTCTTGGATGCTAGACTTATCATAATTTGGAAGAGACTAGTCACGAAAAATTTATGTGGGCATTAGCACTAAGGGACATAATTGCAAAGGAGCTAAGGGAGAAGAAAGATACCTCACCTCTACGGGCCCTAAATACAAACCCAGTCAAACTAAAAGCTTGGCCAAACGAGTGGAAGCCATACATAAGGGCATGGGGAAGAGTCAAAGGAAGAATCCTAGCTAGATCCAACTGGCCGTGGGAGAAACCTAAAATCATAATTGACCAATGGATAGGTAAACGGGAACAACAAAAGGCCAGGTATCGAAAGCTCTGAAGAAACGGAGAATCACATTCTGACTTGGCTAAGCTTAAACGGGATTGCAAACATAAAAAAGGACATTATGTAGAGACTACATCACGGGGCTCTCCCATTGGGTTACCGTACTAAACATATGGGGGAAAACGAAAACGGGGAATGCCCATGGTGTGAAGGCAGTACACAGAGTCAGGAACATTTTGGCATCACATGCAAGGTCAGCAAGAGATTCTGGGAGAAAGCATACAGAAATCTGAATCTGGAAAAAGGGTACACACCACCAAAGAAGATAGAAGACATCTTTTCTGCTGATAACGTCCAAAACTCCGGCAAGAAAGAAGCAGCGATTTGTTTTCACAGAACAGTTATTTATGAGCTATGGTGCATGTTTACAGCGTATAAGTGGGGTAAGGAAGCCTTATCTTGTGACGCAACGATCAGTTGTATGAGTTACAGATTGGCGAATGAATTCAAGGTCCTGCAGATAGGACTAAAAAAGGGTTCAAGCAAGCAAAGAAGAAAATTTGCTTGTATTAGAATAGATAGTTAAATAGATAGAAAACTGTAATCCGATATGTACTAAATTTTGAATTAAAATAAAGAGCGCCAAATGCGCCCCAACAGCCTTGTGAGCTGAAGGGTTAAAAAAAAAAAAAATTTGAAATGAAAACTCTTTGTAGAAGAAGCTAGCTATCATGACCCTATCATTTTGCAAAATTTGAACATCCTGTAATTTAATGTTTTTTATCAGAGAAAGTTTCTTGGACTTTGATTGTTTAGATTCATTTCCTGTAATACAATAATGTCCAACTTATAAGATTTAAGAAGTGTTAATGTTCTTTGTTGTTTGTTCTGATCATTCAAACCTTTGACATTAATATAGTAGCTATGTAAATTTTAGGTTTGTTGATTATGTTGATAAAAATAGAGTAAGTTTAAGAGATTACTATACTGGACACTCCAGCACATATCTTCTTGTATAGGGAAGCTCTAATTTGTTTTAAATGTTAAGGTGAGACCTTGCTTTTATCTTTATTAAATTTAATAGAAACTTTTTACAATACTGAAAGAAATTTCATTTTTTTAAATCTAATGCTAAGCTAAATACTTATCTGCGGCCTAAACCTGGAAGCTCTAATTTGTTCTTAAATTGGTTTGGATTTATTCTTATTATCTTTCTTCTTTTTGTTGACCACTGTGGTGAATTCTGCTCAATGTCCTTACTATTTGTTGAGATAAGCTTATTAGGGGTTTGTCTTGAAAAAGGGTTAATTTGAACCATTGGAAAGGTTTTGGTTGTGTCGATCACATTATCCATATTAACCTTAACCTCTCCTGATTAGTTGCAACCGTATTTACTGTTTCTGACCAAACATTCTGTGTAATATCTGACGGTAAAGCTTGAATATTTTTTCATTATTAGGGCTTTGGATATGTTCTCGTAATCAGGTACAGTTTTATAAATAACTTTCTCTAATTTGGACTCTTTGAGTTTATGATAATAATTGCGCAATAAAAGGGATTCTTGAAATTGAGAACATTCACTCTGTTGTAAGCTTGTTATCGCCCACTTATGTAAATTGTGGAATTTGACCTTCTAAATTTATGTCCTCTGTGTTTTCAAAAATTACAAATCCAATGATCTGTCAAGTAAAGGGTACAGTACCTAGCAATTCTGCCTACATCCTCAAATGCCTCTTTGAGTAAACCAGAGATTACATCTCTATCCCCCAGAGGAACTTTTCTGACCTTTACTAGGAGAAATGATTTGCGTGAGTCTTGTGGAATGTATCTGTAGTAGGATTTGTTCAAGATTTTGACACCCTTGGTGGCATACTTTTTGAGTTTCTCCTGGTCCATGAACATGATTTCCAAATGCGAACAGGAACCTTTTCGAAAATGTTGCTTTGATGCTACTATATCATTTTTGACGTCTTCGTAAAGTGAAGCCATTATTTTATTAAAAGAGCACTGTAGACATAGGATCTCGATAATAAGTGCATTGTTATTTTTAGATTTAATTTGGGATCTTGGTAAGAAGGCAGTATAAGTTGATTGCCTCTCATCAACTTGGTAAAGAAACTAGAACATTCTTTAGCTAGAAGTAACTCCCGATTCTCCGTGGTAGGAACCTGATCTTTGATAATCTGCACAGTCGATTTGCATATATCCTCACTGACCATAGGGTCATCTGAGCTACTGGTCCCGTGCTATGATGATCCCGAACCCTCTGGCTAATTTCTAGCATGTGTTCTTTGTTGTTGTTTTGACCATTATCGATTTCTTGTATGGACATGTTCAATAATAATTGACTTTTGTCTTGAGAAACCATATCATCCCAACTCTCTTTAGTGCTTGAATCTTCCTCTTGTAAGGAAAGACTATACATGTTTTTTCTACTTGTAAAATTACTCATGTTTTTGTTAGAATTGTTCTCTGTTTTGTATTTGCCAATGAAGTTTGGTTCAACTTCTTTATTGGATAAAGTTGCTATTGCTCTGCTAATTTTAAATGTATTTTTATCTTTTATCTGTTCCAAAACTTTCCTTTTTTTGGAACAAAGGCTTTAGCCCTTGTTCTGTAAACTTTAAGTAGTTTTTTGTGCTTAGCTAGTGTGTCTATTATGTCATTTTGTTAAAACTCGCCTTCCAACTTGAGGTGTACAGGAAAGAGTTGTGTAGATCCTCTTTTTATATTGGTATTTAAGTTTGTGCTTTATAATAGTTACGTTAATTTTTTCAATCTTTTATAATTTACAAGAGATATAATATTACCTTCATATTCTGACTATTACCAAACATACATTTTGTCAATAATGGTAATATAACTAGTGATGGAGATTCTACCAAATGGCCATGATTCTACCAGTAGCTACCGGTAAGTGGTAACTACCAGTAGCTACTACTACTAGTAGATCTACTAGTTGAATTCTGATTAGTCAATCAGACAAAAATGATTTTATACTACCTACGATCGACAATAGTCGGTACATAGTAAAGTTCAAATTTTACTATGTAATGGATTATTATTGCCTAATAAACTTACATGCTAGAAAACATTTTATTATTTGACTTTTAATTTTTTTTTTTTTTTTTTTTTTTTTTTTTTTTTNTTTTTAAAGCGAGGTCTTGCCTCAGTTTTTTATTATTGATTTTGCTAATTACATTTATACAAAAGAATTTTACAAATCTATACTATAAACTAGAAGCTTGGGCTAGTTTACCCACGACCCATACTTTACTAAGTAGGGTTAAAGTCCTGCTTAATCGATGATACTATTGATATATTGAGGTGTACAATTGTATTGTACAAATAATCGTTCCTATTTTTCCATCTTGTTGATTGTGTTTCTTTCTGTTATCTCCCTGTTATGTTTCTCCGCTATATCTCCTGCAACCGTTTTTGTTTCCACTTTAGTTTGTTTTTTCTTTTTGTCTTGAGGTTTTCTTTTTTTACTTCTTATTTCTTTCGTTTGGCTTCTACCTATCTTCGACGTCTCGTTTCTCTTCTTCCAGATCTTTTCATATATTGCCTTCGCGATCTTGTGTAGTATTTTTACCGTTATATTTTCTTGGGGCTTCTTTGTTTTGTATAGTTTGTTTATTTCTTTTGTTTTGCTTTTGTTAATCATTCCTAGTGTCACTCTTGTTAGGTTTGTCTCTGTATCTGTAATGCAGAAGGAGTTAGTTAGAGTTCTTATCATATTATTCATTATGTTAGATGTTAGTATTTCATGTTTTTCCAGTGTTTTCTTGATTTCTTCACTCATTAATTTCCTCAAACTGATTTCGTTTTTTGAGCATATGATTATGTGATAATTGCTGTCTGACTCATTACAATGTAAAGGGCAGTCGGGCAAGGTCTTCTCTTCTGCATTTCGATTATATTTCACTTCCTGTGTAGGTAGTTCCTCTAGTAAAAGTTTGATTTTGAACGCCTTTAGTTTTGAGTATTTTGGATTTGTGTTTCTTGAGGTCGGGCTGCATTTATAGTTAATATAATTGTAGAATGTTTGCCAATCTGTATCTTCTTTCTGTTGTCCCAGACGGTTGTCCTCAATTGTGATTGCCATTTTGCTGTATGGTATGCGTTAAATAGGTGCCCTATGAACCTTCTAGTAGGGTGTTCAACTATTGCTTCGTTCCATTCAATTATAAACGTGTCTGCTCTAATTTTGTCATATCTTACTTCCCCTTGGGTTTTGTACTTATACTTGATATTTTCTGTTTGTATTTCTTTTACTGATTCGAATTCAAACGTAATTCCCTTCTTTATCACGAGTGTTTTCCATATCTTCCATCCTACCCAATTTTGGATTTGTTGTATCTCATGGATTCCGTAGTTCGGTTTATTGTATATTTTCTCCGCTTTCTTACACAAGTTTTCATTTTGTTTGATCTTGATTTTTATCTTACAATTTTTATGTGCTGTCATTGTTAGCTGTATCAAGGTTGTGACAAAATTTTTCTCAGTTGTTGGCCAGGTATCTGCCCTCAAGTCCCATTGTATCTTTTCTTGTTCAATCCAGCATGTTAGTCCGTTCCTTTTTATACTGTTGATCGTTTCATACTTTGTTTTTATTAGTATTGTTAATTGTTTTTTCTTCCATAATTTACTGCAGATCTCATCTAGTATCTTATTATTCTCCTCGTTTTTCATTATATTTATGTCGTCGGGTGATTCTGGCCAGTTTGGTTGTTGCTCTTTCTTTTTTATGGTTCTTCTTAGTACCTTTTGATCATTCTTATCTATTTTGGGTCTTTTCTGACTGTCGACCATGATTTTCCACATTTTATCTATTTTTAACTTTTTTGTGCATCTTGCTCTATTTAGTTCCGGGTTATTTTGGTAACAGCCTGCACAGGGTTTTAGTTTGTCGTATTTTTTATTTATTGACCAGTGTTGTGTTATTGCTATGTTGTCCTTGATTGATGTTATTCTTCCTATAAAGTTCGTATTATTGGAGCTTTCTACAACCCAATCTTTCTTCTGCGGTTTTCTTTGCTAGTCCATGGATTCGGGTTTATTATTTTGTTTTCATCTTCTAAGTATTCCTCCTCTATCTTTTTCTTTATCTGCTCATACCACCTTGGCTCTTTTCCTCTAATAGGTTTCCCTGTTGTTTGCGTGAGGCATTTCCATTCTAGTACTTTTGTGGCATTTTGGTCGACGCATTGCTCAATGTACTTTAGACCCATCTTGTTGCATCTTTCTTTAATCTTTCCGTTTATTTTCATTGTCCCCAGTATTTCATTAATTAATGCTCCTGTTTCTTCTTTTGCTATAGGCCATTCCTTGTTTTCACTTTTCTTGATTATCATCCCTAACTTATTTGGGTGGTTTAGCATTTTAACTGTAGTAGTTTGGTTTTCTTTCTGGGTTACGACATAATCCTGGTATTTTAGTATTGACTTGTTCATATTTGCCGCTTCTTGTATCTGTTGTATCCTTATTTTTAATATTGTCGTTTCGAATTTTTTGTGGTTCATTTGTCTATGTAACATGGACATGTGTTGTGTAGTCTGTTTCTCTTCTACCGTTTTCACACCATAAATTTGATAGTGGAACATCGTCGAGTTGGGTATTGTTGCCGCTAACCCAGCTTTGTTCTTGATTATTGCTGTGTAATTCCTCGTTATTCTCTCACACTTGCTTCTTGGTATAACAATATTTTGGCATCTGTAGGAGATTCTTGCCAGAATTACCATATTGGTCAGGTACACAGCTTGTTTTTCGGTAACTCTTGCTCTTCCTATTCTCATAATGGCACTTTTCGCTTCTTCTTCTACCTTGTCTAGTACTGGTTTATCATTCTTCCCTGATACAAACCAGCATCCTAGGATCCTTACTATTTCTTTTTTACCTACAGCTTTTATTTTTGTACTCTCGTATTTTATTTCCTGTTCACTCTGTTTCGTATTTATCGTCATTAGTGTTGACTTGCTTGGATTTACTTTGATCTTTGTCATCTTAAAGAAGTACGTTGCGATTTCGATTATCTTTTCTAATTCGTTTTTGGTTTTTGCCAACCATATAGTATCGTCCATGTACGCTAATGCAGGTTTGTTGCATTTTAATGTTTTCTTTTTATCACCTTCCTCATACTCGATTTCCATGCTGTATCCTTGTACCTTTTGATATACTTCATGTAGTAGTAGATCGTAATAGATACGCCACAAGAGGAGTGCCATTGGTTCTCCCTGATCCACTCCGTCCTGTACTTCATATTGATCTGTCATCCCTAGGCTTGTGATTACCGTATTCTCCCTTCCTTTAAATATATTTCCTATTAATTCCACTATCTCTTCTTTAACCTTTATCCATCTCAGTGCTTTTTGTAGTATTGGGATGTGTATCGAATTGTATGCCTTCAATATATCTTGATATAAAATCCACATCTCTTTGTCATTTACACGCGCATCTTCCATCATATGCATCGTTGTCACTATCGGTATTTCTGTCGATGTATTTGGTAGTGCGACGTAGTTGTTCTCGTTTAATATGGGGTATCTGTTTAACCTTTTACTTAGCCGTTTTGTAATGATCTTTGTCAGGATTTTTCTACTATGTTCCATTTAACCTTTTACTTAGCCGTTTTGTAATGATCTTTGTCAGGATTTTTCTACTATGTTCCATTAATGTGATAGGGCACATTTCTTCCAGAGATCCAGAAAAGGTTTCTTTTTTTGCTGTCGGTATATGGAGTGCTCCGTATTAAAAGGGCCCATTTTTACAATTTTTTGAAAAATGAGTTTTTATTAAATTCATGTAAATTTTGACATAATTGATATTTTTCAATTATTAATAAAAGTTGATTTGCATAATAAAAAATCAAGATAATTTAAAAAGAAAAATTACATGAGGCTGCGTAGAGCCAACACGTCACGAGATTATCCGATAGTCACCTGCCTTCTTTAACCAATCAAAATCGTGAAATTTAATTAATCCCGAATCAGTCCGAAAATCAAAACAAATGGTTAAACTCAATTATCTCAAAATGAGATAAATGTAAAAATGGGACCTTTTAATACGGAGCACTCCATATACTACTCTTTTTCCACCCTTTCGGTATTGTTTTTAGTTTTAAACATGCATTGAAGATTTTTAGGATTTTGTTTTTAGCACTACTCTTTAGTTTCTTCAACATTTCATTTGCTATTCCCTGAGGTCCGGTTGCTTTATTATTTAGCGCTTCTCTTATAACCTTCTCTAGTTCTTCTATCTTGATTTTTGCGTCCAGTCCTTCGTACCAGCTGTCGTCAATCCTGCTATTGGCTTATATACCTCTTTCCATTTTTCCCATTCTTCTGTGTTTACCGGATTATGTTTTGTTCACCTTTCGAAGTGTTTTTTAATTTTCTCTTTGATTTCTCTAGGTTCTGTTATTACTTAATTCGTTTTTTTGATATTTCTTCCTCTGCAGTATACTATCTATCATTTTCTTAGTGTCACTAGCGAAGTTATTGTATCTCCTTTCTATATGTTTTTCTATTTCTTGTCTATGTGTACTCTCATTTTCCAACTTTCTCGCCTTGTATATCATCTTCTGATATTCTTGGAGTATTTTAACCTTTTCTTGAGTTATCTCTACTGAGTCCTGTTCTTCGAATTTGACTTTTATTTCGACCTGGCCTAGTTTCCCAATATTTTGCAATTCCTCATTTACTTTTTGTTTACTATCCATATCCCTTATCTCGCCTTTTCTATATTTGTTTATGACTTTGTTTATTCTTTTCAGTGCTGCATGTAGCCTTGTTGCTTTCTTCGAGAAGGCATAGAATGTTTTCGGTCCTACTTTGGCCCTTGGTATTTCTTCTGCCGCGGCCTTCTTTATCGCTTGCTCTGTTCTATTCCATTGCTTATTCAGCATCTCTTCTGTTGATATCTCTTGCTCCGTATTTTTAACTTTTGCTATTTCTGCTTCTACCTTCTCTGCAAAGTCGTTTCATTTTTCTTCAGTCATCTCATTGTATAGGTAAATTACACGTTTTTTCTTTTTTGTTCTATATTGTTTCACTCTCGTGTTGAGTTGCCATTCTATGGTTATCATCCGATGATCACTATTGGTGATTTCCTCTATATTTTCTATTTTTGGCGCCGTTACTACCATCAACATATTGTTTGACACATAAATGTCGTCTATTTGACTCTTCTTCCCATCTCTACTCCATGTTTCTTCTTCGTTATCGAAATAACTTAGTAGACTTGTCACTCCCATCCGTTCCATATCGTTGAATAATACCATAGGTTTCTTCTTGTCTCTTATTTTGTCATGGTTGAAGTCCCCAAGTATGATTAATTTATAGTTTTTAGCCATTGCTTGTTTTATTATTACTAGGCATGTATACGGATATGATCCTAATCTTTTGGTTCCATGGGAAGAGGAAATCTAAGGCTAGTGCCGTTTCTGGCATGGACAGAATGTTATGAATGTATGGTTGTATTGACTTTTTTACAGCTATCATTGTTCCCATGCTTGATTCTTGCTTAATTGTCACCCCCTCATTACTATTCGCCATATAGATGTCATAGTATGAGTAGAGCTTATGGTTGCTTGATTCTGCTATTTTTGTTTCAGTCATGCTTACTATATGTATTTCATTTTCATTGCAGTGTTATATCCAATTCCTATATTTCAATGCTACATTGATTCCTTGTACATTGTGTCCAAAAAGTTTTGGTTCTTGTTCTTTGACGTTTTCTCTTCTACTGTCATGGTTATTTATGGAATGATGTCCCATGTCGCCTGGGGGAGCGGCGGTAGTGCGAATATAAAGTCAGGTACTTTTTCGAAGTCAAAGATTTTCCTCAGTTCCTCAATTGTTGTCTTAACTTTTGTCTGTTCGGTAATAGGTATCTTTATTAGGTCGTCTGTAATTTCTATTTGGTCTAGATATAATTTTACTCCTTCTAGATTTTCTGGCATATCTACTCTAAACATTTGATCTTCACTTCCTTCCACTTCCTCTTTCATTCCATTTTCGTCCTCCTCTATTCTCGTAATCTGTATCCACTCTTCAGGTATTCTATGGAAATAGTATTTTGTTCTAAGTAGCCTTACCGTTTCAACCAATTGTTTCGCTGTCCTAATTGGTGTAGTTAAATTAAATTCCTTCATTTCCTTGTGATCTGTTGGTAAAATTGGCTTATTTGTTGGATTCGCTGTCATTATGTGTATTGGGATTGGATATGTGATGTTGTATTTTAAACTTGCTTCTTCTATGAATTTTTTGGCTACTCTTGGATCCACAATTGGGTATGTGAAGGCTGTATTTGTTTGTATTCTGCTCGTTTCCCTTGGTAATCTCTTTTTTTGTATGAAATAGTCATTTGGAATGGCTTTAAAATGATAGTCCTGTCTTAGCATGTTAACAATCTCTTTCATCGTTTTTCCGCTTCTTGCTAGGTCTATTGGGAAGAATTCTCAGACTCTCGATGACAGTTCCTGAGGCGTAGTTGGTAGTGTATCTTTTTTGCTGGTAGATCAAAGTATGTATCGGGAAGTCTTCCCTCCCATGTATAGTATTCCACCAACTGCCTTTTCATTCCCAGTAGATCTTGTAGTTTTTTCCTGTCTTTCAAAAGGAATAGCTTCTTCAAATCACCTATCAGGTCAGCCGGGTCTCCTGGCAGTGTCTCTAGTGGTACGAAGTATTCTTCTGGCAAATGAGTGAAATTGTATACTTTTCTCATGGCTGCTAGGATTGCTCTCAGGTTACCTCGGTTTTTGATTGGCAGCTCGAAGGGAAATATATTTGTTATCTCCTCCGGTATTTCCTCAGGTTTGCTTGGTAGCTCTCTGAGTGTTCTTTGAATTGCTTCATTGATTGTTGCCCACATTTTATCTCCTTTCAAATCACTTTCAATCTTCATGAACCCCATACAGTAATTTAACACTTGGGCTATCTATCTCTTTCAGTCTCTTCTTCATTTTATAATTTGTAATGAAGTTTATTGCTATTTTCTGTCTGATTTTCCTATTTATTTGATCACTTATCTCCCTGTTTGTTATTGTGATATTATGTTTACCTTTATAATTGGCTATCGCAAGGTTAAATATCTCGTCAAACTCTTTTTGGTGTGCCGGTATAATTCTTTTATTTCTTGTGAAGGTGCGGAAAAATTCCCTGTCCAGGTACTTGAATTTTGCTGCAATAGCAGGTGGGATATCATGTGTAGTCGGTTTACTTTCCAATTTATGTACTAAGAATTAGGGATGTTACGGTCCGGCAAAGACCGCGGTCTGACCTGGTCTTTTGAACTGGTCTAAGCAGTCCCCGGTCCGTAAATTAAGACCGGTCCAAATAAATCGGTCCATAACAAATTCTGTGATCACGTAATTTAATATTAGAGATGCATCCGTTATCCCAAATTAGACAATTTAGGGCATTATTATTGCATATGGGAATATGGTTCGCTCTATCATAGCGTGGAAGAGAACATATGATCCATCTTTAAATGCATATCCTTTTCAGGAATTTTCATACTCCTAACCAACATCATAAACACAAATCAATCCCTTTACATGACCTTCCTGATATATACTTGCTCACGTTTTATAATGTGATCGCGCAATAATGCTGCTTCGATAACAAGCAAGCATGAGAACAAGATCTATTAAAAATAACTGTACTAAATCGAATTTGTTCAAGTTTATAAATAAAATGACATTCTTAAATTGAAGTCGATTTACGAAATTAAAAATTTACAGGTTCTTGACAATCCAAACAAGATAGTTTCTAAATCAGTTACTGTTATACGATTATTTTTTATTAAGGAGTGATGAACTACAATGCAAAAAAAAAGGCCATTCGCGAGAATAGAAATCTCAAAATACTACTTATTTAAAATTTTCAAACAAATCATATTACCGGTATATTTTTTTAAATTAAAATCTACATAAATCAAGTATTTTTTTTAGATAAAATAAAACTTACTACTGTCACGTTTCACGTTATAACTTGTAATTCCCACGACTTGAACTTCTAAAATTCGAATATCTTAACAAGGCACCTTCCCTGATGCCATTTACGTGGATCATATTTCTTGTTTCCATTACTGAGACTTGAATTATTGATCTAAAAAAAAAAAGTCTATGACCTGATGAAGTTAGTATCCAGAATCTCGTTTTTGAATCCATTGTGCATACACTTTCGCATAGTGATTACCCGATTTAAGAATAACTAAAAAATAAAGACTACCAAATGGGTTAATCAAGAGCATTTTTTTTAAAAAAAAATTAACAAATCTCGTGGTTACGTAAAAAAAACAAAATTCTTCGAACAGTCATAGTTATGATCTAAAATAAGAATGAATAAAAAATTAGAATAATTTGCTAAATTGATAAAATTAAAATCGACTATGAAAGTATTTTTGACATACCGAAATACTTTTGGCAAATGAGTGTAAAATCCATATCGTTCCATCTCTGATTCTTGTAGCGATTGATTAATATAATTTTCCTGTTTAGTTTACTATATTAATGAGTATAAGATTTCTTTTTATAGTTAGTGATTATGATTTCATGACGATATTTTCGATATTGAGCATGCAAATGACCAACAATTACAAATTTAATCATTAGTATTTAATAAATTAAACCCCTGATGAAAAAAATTGTATAAAAAAGAGTAAACTATATCTTGCCTGTTATAATTGTTCCTTATAAAAAAAAAAAAGGATGACATCGACTCTTCTGAAAATTATATGGCGGACATTAGCTCTTCTGAAAATTGAATGATTTTTAGCCCTAAAGATAATGACTTCTTTGAGGATAATCCATCAGACCTTGATAGCCAAGTATCCCAGGAAACAAATACTACTATATCGACACCTCGAAGATCACGAAAACGGAGTTCAATGATTTGGCCTTATTTTAACACTAACACAACCAACCATTCTGGAGTACCTGTGTGCTTAAAATGCAATAAGGTTTTCTCAAAAACCACTGGTGTTTCATCGTTACGAAGACACCTTGATACACATAAAATTAGAGCACCTGCAAGACAACAAACTATTTTTCACTTTCCAAGAACAGATCCATATGGTGATGACGAACAAAAGAAAAAAGAGCAAAAACTGATTACCTGGCTTATCGCTGATCAACAGCCCTTTACTATTGTTGAGAATCAATATTTTAATGAATTTATCAACTTTATTGATCCTCGGTATATAATTCCAACAAGGCAAGCTGTGAAATCGATGAATATCGATGAATTTGAAATTAGACGAAGTCGAATAGTCAATGATCTTATGAGAATTCCTGGAAAAGTTTCGTTGACCACTGACATGTGGACGTCCCGAAATTTCGAAGCATTTCTCAGTGTAACGATTCACTATGTGAATACGAATTGGAAAATGTGCATTTTCTTTTGGATATTATTCCGTTTAATGACAGGCACACAGGTACAAATATGGCAGATACTATTAATAACCTCCTTACTAATTTTAATATCAATAATAAAACTTTAGCACTTACCACGGACAATGAATCTGCCATGATTGTTTGTGGAAGATTAATTGCGCAAGAACTACAACAAGAATTTGATAATATTGGGTTTTCTCATTACCGTTGCGTGGCGCACGTACTTAATCTGGCTGCAAAGCAAGGATTAAAAATGGTTGATTCTTCAGTAGAAAAAGTTCGAAACTTAATGTCAAAAATTAAAGTATCTACTCGGCTTAGTGATGATTTACATGGGTTATGCAAACTTAAAGGTGTTCCGTATCTTAAACCTGAGTTGAATGTCGAAACCAGGTGGAATAGTACATACTATATGTTGCAAAAGATGAAAAAAATGGAAACACCTCTTCGATTACTTGCAGCAGACCATTCATCAGTCAATTTATTATGTCCGAATCTTGATGAGCAACAAAATTTAGAGGTAAGTAAAATAATAATTTAAATAAAAGTCGCATTTAGGTGAGGAAATAAGCGAGAAAAAAAAATAAATAAAATAAACAATAAACTAATACCGAATTTTTTAGGACGTTCTTACTTTATTAGAACCGATTGAAGCCGCGACAAAATTACTTTCAGCAGCATCGTACCCCACTATAGAAGATATCCGATTAGTGTTTTTAAGTATTCAGGACACATATATCGAACAGGAAGAATTTTCTCAACATACGGCTGCTTTATCCATTCATCAAAAAATCGAGGAATACTGGGCCATAATGGACTGACCATCTATCATATCTGCTGTTCTCAATCCTCACGCCAAGCTTAAAACATTTAACCAAGAAGAGGCTATTAACGCCAAAAATACAGTTCAAGAAATTATGAGCCAATATATATGTGAATATCAACAAACTTCACCTACCGGTACCTCTAATTAGTGATTTGAATCGGTTGGGCTATAATCGGGTAACCGACCCGAACTGAATAAATTTCGGGTAACCGGTTGAGTAAATGCTTAATCGGTTGACCCGTACAACCGATTGAGAATCGGCTGACATAATGTTAATGACATCATAAAAGAGCAAGGTCCCGAAAAGTTCCGAAATGAAATGAATGAACATAGTAGACGAGACAAAATTTTGAGTAAAGGCCCGAGAATTCCCGAAAGTAAACGTGAAATAATCTTATTCGGTTGAATCGGTTGATAGCAAATATTTCAGTTCGGTTAACCGATTAAGGAAAATTTTCTCGGTTCAAATCACTACCTCTAATAATACTGAAGAAAGCCCGGTCAAAACTGCTCGGGAAGTGGCATAAAAAATTTGAACCCGTAGAATCATCAGTTTCTGATAATATTAACGACTCTCTTGAAGAATTAGCAACCACCAATGAATTGGATCATTATATTGCATTAGAAACTGTTGAAGAAGATACGATCCCATTGGACTGGTGGAAAGCTAACCAAAAAGCCTACCCAATCCTTTCAAAGATGGCATTCAACTACTTAAGCATTCAAGCAACTAGCGTTGCTTGCAAAAGGGCATTTTCTATAGCCGGTAACACAATCTCAAGAACCCGTAACCGTCTCCATTTTGAAACAGCAAGGGCATGCCTTTGTGTAAAAAGTTGGATTAGCAATGGAGTAGGCGAAATTGAATAAAAAGGTAGTCATATTTGTTTTTAGAATGTAAAGAAACGATTCATTAACCCAGTATTAGCCTAAGAATAAACGTTTCTTGATACCTGTTATAATGAAAGGTATTATATAAAATATTGGTTAGTTAGACTTATTCATGTAACATTACAAAATACAATACAAACGTACCTTTAAGCTGACTTCCAGAAACTATGAAAAAAGCGACTCATTTCAAAATTAATGCTTGAAAAAAAGCGTTTCGTCCTTCTAAAAAACTAATGCTTGAAATGTAAAGACGCATATTTGACAATACGCACTGTTAGCCCCTATTACGAAAAGCAATATAAAATATTTAGATTAAGTCGTCAGAAAAAAGAAAGATTTTTAAATAAACTATACTTATATGTTGGCGTATAAATGTAAATGCGGTAATTTTCCATTTCTATTGGCTATGAGTAGACCGGTCCGAAGACTGGTCCCGAACTGGACCGAACCAGGACCTGTTCGTGAACCGGTTCATGAATCTTGGTCCGGTCTGTGGTCCACTGTCCGGACCTGGTCTTTCGGACCAAGACCAGACCAGGACAGACCATAACATCCTACTAAGAATTCGCACATCCTTTCTTTATCCATAAATGCTTCTAGAACTTTCTCGTAGTGCTATTCCTCATTGTCAAACTCCGAATCTAAGTTTTCTTGTAATCTTTCTGTCACTAAGTCTGCCCAGCCCATGTCCGTTGTTTCTCGTCTTCTGTTTGGTCGTGATACCTCCCCTCTAGTTACCTGACTATAAGTTCTAACTTCTTTTCCTAATTCTACTATGTTTTCTTCCTTTCCTTTCATGAGTTCGCTGGTTAGATCTACCATATTGTCGATCTCTTTGATCATTTCCGGATCTGTATGTTGACTTGGTTCGGTGCCATCTATATCCATACTAGTTATTTGGATCGGGTCCGTTTCCTTTTCTGTGTTGTTTACTTTTTCCATCTCTGATGACGTCATTGCCGGATTTTTCGTGGTCAACTCGAATCTGCTGTTTTGGTCATCCACTGCTTTGCTGCGTTCTGGGAGGTTTTCTAACATGATGATTTTGTCCGTAACAGCAGCTGCTGTTTCAGTTTCGGCCTCTTGCTTTCTTCTTTTATTTGATTTCCGTTTGTCTTCTTCACATACTGTTTGTTCAGCAATATTAACATCTTGGGACGACATCTCAAATGAGTTTGTGCCTTCCGCACTTGTGCTAGGTTTCCCTGCAGTTTCCTGTATATTTTGTGCTCTTGTGCTGCTTTTCCTTTTTTGTGGTGCTATTTTCTTCTTGTATACGTGACAGTTGCAGTAATATTAGTTGTTTATTTAATAAATTTTAATAAATGAATGTTCTTTCGCTGATTACTTCCACTATTTGTTGTTTACTTAGTGATGTTCTTGACTTTTAATTTTTACTCTCAATGAAAAATTAAAATTTATATTCAACAAATGTAAAAATTAAAAATAGATCTACAGCCACTCTCTCCTGTCCACAGTGAGTTGGGAGAGGCCAAATACAAGACTTAGAAATTACTACAAAATACAAGCGAGTTAAGACTATAAGAAGACCAGAAAGTGGGCTGTGCACCCCACAAGTGATAGGAAAACATATGTTGGGCGAAGTAGAGGAGGTACACATATCAAATATGGCGAAAAAGCGCAAAATGGTTACAAGAAAAAACACAGACAAAGTTGAGAACAAGGAAAACAAACATGAAAATAATAACAACGAACTAAAAACAAAACATAACCATCACTAAACACGGCTCAAACACCCAACGAAAGTAGACTAAACAAGGAGCTAAGTTGGGACGAAAAAGTAGAACAGGAACTTGCTGCACTTAAAGATGTTACAAATAGACTAAGTAAAGAGCAAGCAGGGAATACAACTTCGCTGCTATCCTTAGTGGTTCCGGACAGTAGAACAACAGAAACCAATGAGAATTCAGATTTTTTACATGAAGACAGAACAGTAACGACTAAGGAACCAGTCCTAGAAACCCGGTGATTGTGGTAACGGTAGACACGTCAATCGAAATTGGTTCAGACATGTCTCCTAAAACTTGGGAAGGGCTCCAAAACAAGGAGGTAAAGGCGCAGGATAGAAACTGGACATCCCTTTTTCCTCGTTTGTGAAGAGGGCAATCAACATATTCAACTTTCTCTCCAAGGAGCGCAATTAAAACAAAAAACGACTTTGCGCTTATAATTGACATCAGCAATATTCAATCCTCATTTAATGAGATTATGGCTTCACTATTTGACTCAGTCAAGTATGATATCAGTGCTGCAAAGCAGCATTTTACAAAAGGAAAGCGCACGCACTTGGAGGTGACATTTATTGATGCAAAAAAACAGAGATACTATGTAGCAAAGGGTTTAACTATTCTGAACCATACATACTTCGGGTACATTCCTATGAATGGGAGGAAGTCCTTCCTACCTATCAAGAGTTGTAATGTACCTTTGGGGAATAAATCAGAAATCTTGGACGCTTTGTTAGCAGCATTTGGAGATATAGGGACCATTGTCTCTATAAAACCTCTACTAATTGACGGAACACCATACCTCATGGATCAGTGGCTAATAATTTTTGAAACTACAGATGATCCGGGTTAGAAGGGAAATCCTGAGGTTTACCCATGTACAAGATAACAAGGTTACCACAGAATGGCGGTCTGCAGCTAAAGTTTGTTACTTTTGCGAGGGCGAAGGCCATATTAAGAAAGACTGTAAACAGTTCCAGGAATCAGTTGCCTTAAGAAATGAATACCGGGAATACAAACGAAATAAGGAGGCTGCGAAGTTTGCCGATAGGCACATAGATGAAACTCAACATGAAGAGAGTTTCCCAATTAGGGAAGTCGACACGGAAATGATAGGAGACTTCGGAAACAGAAGGGGGCTTGTTCCAAATAGGAAATCATGATTATACATGAGGACGAAAGCATTTCGGGTTCTAAAACCCGAAATTAAAATTTGAAGACGAAATTGTTTTTGACCTATTTTACTTGAAAGACAAAATTATTTGATACTTTTTTTGAATAGACGAAATTATAAGGAACATATCTATATAAATTTTATTTGCTCTTCCTTATAAAAAATTTTAATTTTCTCTAATGAAGACGAAATAGGCCTTTTTCAAAAATCAATTTCGGTGGCATCACTAATCATGATGTAATGGCGGGTGAAGTCACCCAACACGCACGTGATAAGGAGGCAATAGAGGTTACACGAGCAGTGTCAGATGGTACACCGGAACTAAAAGGTACAACGCATCTGCGCCTATCACAACAGACTCAGCTATGGAGTCAGGGCTTAATAAGGATGAACTATCGATGCTCTACGGAGGGCCGGATAGTAACAATCACTCCCAGGAAAAGGAGTCACAAGATCCCCACCAGTCTCAAAAATGGAAGTAGTAGTGAACAACAAGGACACAGACGATGATGGATTCACCACGGTAACTTACAAAAAGCATAACGATAAGAAAAATGGAAATGTACAAAAAACAACAAATGCAAGAGCGGCTCCCTATAACCATCTGCGTGAAAAGGGGGTCCTTCCCGAGGATAATCGCCAGTCTACACTTATACAATCAAATTGTCCCAATCAAAAGAAGTTAAAATAGCAATATTAAATGTAAAAGGCCTGAATGATAGGGACAAACAAGGTGTTACGCTAACCTTGCTTAAATCATATAAAATAGATTTTATCATGTTACAGGAAACAAATTTAAGGAATGAGAACACTGGGACTTTTTAAAGTTACAATGGAATTACAACTCAATATGGTCAGAAAAAATAAAATTTATATAAATAAAAACTCTTTCTGGTTCACTTCCGGAAATTAACAAATACAAAATTTCTAGTCAAAACCCTATAGTTTTCTTTCAAAACTCTCATAAGACAAAGGCCCTTTGGCCTAGGAAACGCAAATTTGTTGCACTAGACATGGGTAAGCAACGAAAAAACAAAAAAAATCAGGCTCTTGACTAAAGTTGAAAAAGAAAACAAGGAAAAAATTTTCCACTTTGTAAAGAATGAAGAGAACAAGGAAAACTCAAGTTCAGTAAATGTAGAACTAAACAACCATCAGCTCTCGAATACAAAGGCTTCAGAACAATTTGAGGACAAAACTACTACTACAAGTTGGGCAGCTCAAACAGAAGAAGAACTTAAAGCTGAAGAAAAAAAACACGAAAATGCTGACGCAAGAACCGTGAGCAAAGATCAAAACAAACCACGTGATATCCTGACTGACACAACAATTCACGTGTCCCAGGTAAACAACAAACAGGACGAAAAACACGTGCACCAAACAGACAAAGTAAACAAAAACAAACACGTGAATCAAGCAGATAACGATCATCTAGACAAGCACAAAACAATGGACAGATTTCTTTCCTAAACTCAAAAGAGGAAAAGCAAGTTTCACCAACACAGTGCCCAAACACAAAATTCTCTCTAAAAATGACAATGCTTTGATCATTGACATACAGAGCTTGATCAATATATCCACTAATGACATAATTGCAACACTCGCACTGAAACTCAATGGAGACTTATTAGCAGCCAAGCCTCACTTAACAAGAGGAAAAAGGGTCTCTCTTGAGCTAGTTTTCAAAAGCAAAGAAAAGGCACAGTTCTACGCCTCAGAAGGGATTACTATCTTTAAGCAAACATTCTTTGGTTATATTCCTATCAATTTCAAGCGTTCTTTTCTCACAGTGAAACTCAGGAATACACCAATGGGGAATTTAGAAAATACTACAGCACTCATTCTGGAAGTATTTCAAGATGTTGGCCAGATCGCTACAGTAAAGCCCCTCTTATACGAAGGAACAACGATCTGTTCAGATCAATGGTTGGTGACATTTGAAATTACAAAGGACCCAGACTTACACTCCAGAATCCCAAGATGCACCCATGTAGGTGATCATAAAGTAACAACCGAATGGAAGGAAGCTCCCAAGGTCTGCTATTACTGCGAAAAAGAGGCCCATATCAAAAAAGAATGTAACGAACTTAAAACCTCGATAGAAACAAGACGCTTACTAAGAGAAGCTAAACTCCAAAAAAAAGGAGGAGCAGACACTCATAAAAATTCCACTCCAAGCCCTATCTTCAGCCCAAATAACCCCTATATTCAAGACTCCTCAACAAATACAGAAGGTGAAGCACAAACTGAAGTAGCAGAGACAACTAATGTTTCAACACCAAACATTACAGGTTTGGTACCACAAAAAATGGAAATCGAAATAGCAGCTGAGGAATCGGACAAACCTACTCCAACTACCTCGGAAATGGAAATCCTAATGGATTCAAAAGAACCAAACTCAACCCAAAGTACACTGAAGAAAACACCATTTACAGTGGTCTCCTACAAGAAATCAAGTGATAAAAATGGAAAAAGAAAAGAAGAGGGAAAGAATTTTACACATCTGGATCAACAGCATAGAGTCCACGGGATCATCTCACGGGCATACCGGGGCTAAAGAACCAACAATAAGACTACTTCCTCTTAGTGTAGCCTAATCCTCTTATTTTCTTTCATGTTTAAAATAGCTACACTTAACGTAAAAGGTCTAAACAATAGACCTAAGGCACAGAGAACACTCACACTTTTAATCTTATAACCTCTATATCATTTTAATTCAAGAAACCAATCTCAGAGACACTAAAACAAGAAACTTTTTAGCACAACAATGGGAATTAAGCTCAATCTGGTCCTCAAAAACTGCAATATTAGCAAGTAGAAGAAACATTGAGCTCACTACAGTTAGAGAATCACAAGATGGTCGCATCATCACAGTCAATACAGAAATTAAACAACAACCATTTCAAATCACAAACATCTATGCTCCACCCAGAGGCGAAGACAGAGTTCGTTTCTTTGAAAATTGGACTCTACCCGTAGCAGAGGGAAGAATCTGCATCATTGCTGGTGATTTTAACACAAATCTGGACCCAAAAAATGATAGAATAAGCAGCATACCAGCACAACCCGATCGCTCAAGGGACCTTGTACAAAATCTTTTAGTTGATTATACTGATACAGTTCTGTTTGCAAAAGAGAGCCCATTTCTTACATTTTACCAATCCACACACAATGGTCAAAGAATGGCAACACGTCTTGATTATATTTTTATAGAAGCAAGTCACAGTCATCTTTGTAGAAATACCGATACAAAATTTGGGAACTCTGACCACTTACTAGTGGAACCAGAATTTAACTTCAAGCCATCGCACACCAACAGAGCTCAATGGAGGTTCGATAGAAAATCCTGGGACATTCCAGAACTGAAATTGGTATAATTAAAGAACTTCAAGAGACCCAAAACATCTCCAACTGGGACTTATGCAAATGCTCAATTCAATCTATAGTAAGAGCCCATAAACCCAGTTCTCCTCCAGAAAAAAACATCCAGAGGTTTCACAAAAGACTTTGTAATTTGAACAATAAGATAGCCCAAAACCCTGTCTTAACTGATCTCAAACTAATTATCGAAGACCTTAATTTAAAGCTACAAGAGGAACTGGCATCTCTTTCAGAAAGGTGGCATATCAGGTCGATGCCAAGTGGATAGAAGAAGGAGAGAAGTCAACAAAATACTTCTTTGCTCTCTATAAGAAAAAACACTCTACAACAAGCTGCTCAAAAGTAAAGAATCTGAATGACACAAATGGGACGTCCCAGGTACAAACACTCAACTACATTAAAGAATTCTACCAAGAAGTCTACAAAAAAAAACAATTGATAAGGAAGTAGCTTTTCAACTTACGGAAAACCTGGCACAGGTCTTTTCGGAACAAAATCATGCACTAATCAAACCCATCACAGAGGAGGAAATTCGCCAAACAATTGACAAACTCCCAAACAATAAGGCCCCGGGCTCTGACAGTCTTACATATAAATTTTACAAAGACACTAAAGAGGCCGTCGTTCCAATATGTGTCAAACTCTTTAATGAGGTCCTCTCACAAGGCCAAATCCCCAAGTCTTGGAGCAAAAGCTTGGTCACTTTGATCCCCAAAAAGAACAATGATTTAGAGAGCATCAATAGCTGGAGACCAATCTCGCTCGTCAATGCTAATGTAAAGATTTACATGAAAATACTAGCAAACAGAATCAACACAATCTGCAACAAAATCATAGGTCCAGCTCAACAGGCGTTCATAGCCAACAGGTCGATCACAGATTCAGCTCTGGATATCCTCACAGTACTGAGAAATCAAAAGGACCAAACGAAACAGCACTGGCTTCTTTTGCTAGACCAACAGAAGGCATTTGACAGGATTAGCCATGACTTTATACGTATAGTATTGGAAAGAATGAACTTCGACCACAACTTTATTAGGGTCGTCAATGCCTTGTTTTCCTCACAAGTTGCACACATAGTTGACTCAGGTCAAATATCAGAACCAATTAGAGTGGAGAGAGGGGTAAGACAAGGAGACCTGCTCTCCCCTCTCCTATATGTTCTGGCTATTAACCCTCTAATAGAGACCATCATTCAGAATATTAGGGGCATCCCGATCAGTGATACAAACTTCAAAATTGTAGCATATGCAGACGATCTATCAATTGGGATTAGCTCTCCGTCGGACTGGTCAACACTTCTCAAAATTTTCAGTGACTATGAAAAAGCCTCAAATGCAGTCATCAACAAACATAAGTCAATCCTTATACCAATAACAAACAATGCCAGCAGAGTCGAACTCTCAGAGCAACATAATTTTAAAACCCCAACCAACGACCAGGAATACTTTACATTCCTTGGATACAGTGTAGACATCAAGGGTAACCCTAGCAAAACCCTCTGGAGTGAAATGACAAAAAAAATCAAGAACAAGATCGAAGAGCTCTCCAAAAGAAACTTGTCATTTAGAGGAAAGATTCTTGCAGCCAAAACACTTCTTATTTCCAAGATCTGGTACCTGGCCTATCTTCTCCCGCCATCAAGAGGACAACTTAAAGAAATCGACTCACTTATAATAAAATGGGTTAAGAATAATTCACGTATGCTCCCCCAATACTCAACATTCCAACTTGGGTATGAAAAGGGTGGTCTATCAGCTCCAATTCTCAAGGACATGCTCGATGCCAGAATCCTCTCAATCTGGATCAAGTTACTATCTAGCAGCGCTTTATGGGCAAGAACAGAAAGAAAGATAATCACAGCAGAAATCCATAACAGAAGGAATATTACAGTCAGGGAGGCACTATCACAAATTCCTTGCAAGACCAAAGGTTGGCCGGAAAGATGGAGGCCATACCTAAATGCCTGGAAAAGATTTAAGGGTAAAATCGAAACAACAGGTACCTGGCCATGGGAACCTAGTAATCTCAAAATAGGTGAAATAGAGGGTCAACAATTTACTGTTCGCATGGCCCTAAAAAGTCTATACGAACCATCAGTTCCCTCAAGCAACACAGATCAAAACCATTCTCAATTTAAATGGATCAAATCCAAATGGAGTTTTAACAAGAAGAAGGACACTTTTTGGCGCCTTATGCACAGGGCCTTACCTCTAGGGTACCGATTAGTGCACATCGATCCCAATGGCATTGGGGACTGCCCTAATTGCCCTTACCATACACAAACCATTCAACATTTTGCTTTAAAGTGTCCTCTAAGCAAAGTTGTCTGGAAAACTGCCTACAAAGTCCTGAAGACATCGGAAGAGGACTCAATTCCTCGAACATTAGACGATATCTTCAAAGCTACCAATATTAAAGAAAACAAGAAACGCAAAACTGCAATCTGGTTACACATTATCAGCATCTACGAGATCTGGTGCTAGTATACGCAAGTCAAATGGGGTGATAATGTTATCCCTCAAACGGCAATTGCTAATATAATTAGGATCAAGTTAAAATTTGAAATTAACCTTTTATATAGAATCCTTGGCCGTAAAGGCTGCAAAAAGCTGGGTAGCGGCAAAAACGTTCTTGTTTCATAGAACTTTCTGTATAATTTTGTAAATTAATATGTATATAAATAAAGTACGCTTAGATGCGTTTTGAAAAAAAAAAAATATATGGTCAGAATACACAGCAATACTAGCAGAAAATAGAGATATACAGTTTGAAGATATAAAAGTCTCTAACAACGGGAGAATTATCTCAACGACGTCCATGTTTAAGAACCAGTGTTTAGGTTAACAAATGTCTACGCCCCTCCAACACGGGGGAAAGGATAACCTTTTTTCAGAACTGGGACTCCACACAAAGGAACAGGAATGGTAAACATTATAGCAGGAAATTTTAACACAAATATCAGCCCTGAGGAGAATAGGATTAGCCAGGCCACGGTAGAATACGATCCAACAAGGAAGCAACTGTCCGATAGAATAAAAAAGTTCATTAACGCAGCTGATATGTCGAACACTAAACCATTTATAACTTTTCATCAGAATACCAGAAACAATAGCTCCATAGCAACCTGCATTGACTATATTTTTGTAGATGAAGATAATGGCCATTTAATTTCAAGAGTTAACACACGATATGGAAACTCGGACCACCTTTTGGTGGAATGTACCCTACAAAACAATAAAGGGCCCAAAAGGAAAGCTCTGAGGAATCCTGCTTTAAAAATGAATTGCTCGTAAAGGGTCCTGGAGGAAATTCACGACAAAAACTCAGCAGTGGATTGGGACTTTTGCAAAACTAATATCCAGTCAATTATAAGGGCTTTTAGGTGTCCGAAAACACAAGAAATGAAGATCGCACAACTGAATAAAAAGGCGACTAAACTGAAAGAATGGAAGGCCAGGGTAGGTCCCAGGGATCACCTTGATACCCAGCTGGAAGAACTGAAGGTACAGTTGAACGAAGAAGCCATGGCACTTTCAGAAAAGTGGAGATTAAGATCTAAGGCAAAGTGGATCGAAAAAGGAGAAAAATCTACCAAATTTTTCCTTTCAAGATACAAGTCGAGAAGATCGCAGAATAGTCTAGATAAAATCAGCATTCCTTACGAAATAAACGACGAAAGGGACATTTTACAGTATATTCGCAATTATTATGCTAAAATATATGAAAAGGAAAAAATAAATATGGAGGCGGCAGAAGAGTTAACAGAGGAGCTTCCTCAGGTAACAAAGGAGATGAATGAAAATCTGTTAACTCGAGAGGAAATCCAGAAAATAGTGAGGAAGTTGCCGAAGGGGAAATCCCCTGGTACCGATGGCCTTACCTACGAATTTTACAAAACCATGGAGGAGGAGGTAATACCGGTACTGGAAAAGCTCTTTAACGATGTTTTAAAAGAGGGCAAGATTTCTGGCACAAGAGCTTAATCACCCTGATCCCTAAGAAATCAGAAGACCTGGAACTCATAAATAACTGGAGACCAATTTCTCTGATGAATAGTGACGTAAAGATCTTTATGAAAATACTTGCAGACAGGCTTAATGGAATTTGTAAACTAATAATTCCTGACCACTAGCAAGGATTCGTAAGAAATAGATTGCCGCTATGGACGTTATTACGACTCTAAAAATAAATATGAACCTAACCAGGAACTCTGGCTTCTTTTAGTAGACCAAGCAAAAGCCTTCGATAGGGTAAAACACGAATATCTGAGGCTAGTTTTGAGAAAAATGAATTTTGAGCCGCAAATAATTAAGATAATTATAAATTTGTTTAATAGCCAAGAAGCACATATAATTAAGGATGATGAATTCTCGGAGTCATTTAGAGTCAGCAGAGGAGTTAGACAAGGCGACCCTCTGTCACCTCTACTATATGTACTGGCCTTCTGGTAAATTTAAAATTTTTTACTGTAAACTATAATAGAAAACAATAATTATAAGGATCTACACACACTCTCTCCTGACCACATAAAGCAGGAGACGGGTATTTTATTTTTCAAAGATACAAGCACACATATTAACAGTAAAGTTTACAAATCACATAGGAAAAGGGGCTTGTCCCCATAGGAACAAGAAACATAGACTAGAGGTGACTTATAGTATGGACGAAGTGGAAAAAATGGGTAAAAGAAGAAAACAAACCAACCGAACACGTCAAATAGGACAAACAAAGAAAACAACAACCCAAACGAACACACTACAAAACAAACAGTACACGTCAACTCGTTATCGAAAAATACGTCCACTGACGCACGTAGTGAGATTGAAACACAGAAAGAAAGCTGGGACAACATGATGATAGAAGATACAAATAGTCTGAAAGATATTACAAATGTTTTGGCCCCTCTCTCAGAAGAGCAAGCAACAAAGAACATCGATACTGCAGTAAATGAAATTAGGTCATCAAACACGAAAGCGGCAAATGAAAAATTAAGAGAGGAATTTTTCAACGAAGACGTAGAATTTTTTGACTTGGAAGAAACCATGGGCACGGAATGTAACGCAGAGACCTCGTCGGAACCTCATGTGAGAAAGTTCCTAAAGATGGAAATCCCAAAGGAAAAGGTTCTACGCAGGATAGGCAATGGACCTATCTGTTCTCGAAATTAAAAAGAGGCAGATCGACTTTTTCATCTTTCTCGCCCAGAGAACTATCAAGTCTATGAATGAAAATGCATTAATAGTTGAAATAAGCTCATTCAATGAAATTATGGAATCGTTATTCAAAACAGCAGGTTTCGATATTTGCACAGCAAAGCAACACTTCACGAGAGGACGCAGAACACACCTAGAAATTACTTTCAATGATAAGGATACCCTGAAACAGTATGCATCGAAAGGCATTGAGATATTGAATAGAACGTACTTCGGGTACATTCCAATGGACACAGAAAGACCTTCCTGTCAATTAGATGCAGAAACGTCCCACTTGGCAAGAAGGAAAAGGTCTTGGAGGCTCTACTGGAAGCCTTTGACAGGGTCGGGAAAGTCACGTTGATTAAGCCATTGCTAATCAATGGAACACCCTATACTACCGACCAATGGATCGTTGTTTTTAAAACTACGGAAGACTACGACCTTAAGGCTAGGATACCCAGGTTTACTCATGTCTGGGACAATAAGGTTACGACAGAATGGAAATCAGCATCCAAAGTCTGTTACTTCTGTGAGAAGGAGGGACACATTAGGAAAGATTGCCAACAGTTCCAGGCATCCGTTGCAGCAAGAAACAGGCTTTACAACAAGAAAAATATCATTGCAGCAGTTGAAGAATCTGATAACATACAAGGGGAGGAGACCTCCACTTCTTCCATATCAGATAACATGCAAACAGAAGTACATGAACAAGTCGTTCAGCTAGAATCAGGTGCGATAGCTACAGAAAAGGTAACTGAAGGAAAGTTTCAAACTGAAACACAAACCCCGTAAACAAAGAGGCAGCTATGGCAACAAATCGGGATGAAAAGGAAGCCACTCGTGATGAGTTGTCAGAAATGTACGACAACCCTGGGAACTTCAAGGACCCGAATGAGAACACAGAACCAATTAAGGCGGACCTACCTATGGTAGACGCCGAAAAAGAAAATGCTCTAGACCTGAAGGAGGATGGGTTCACAATAGTTACGTATAAGAAATCTGTTACCAAAAATGGAGGAATTAGTAAAAAAATACAGCAGGAGATCTGCCCCTTATATCCATAAGGGGACAGTGAACCAATCCCAGCACTAGTATTGGAACACAAACCTTTTACGTTAATATGCCTCAGATTATTAAGCTCAAATTAGCAACCTTGAACGTGAAAGGGATAAATGACAGAGGCAAGCAAAAAAATACGTTTACCTTGATAAAATCGTACAAACTGGACATTATTTGTCTGCAAGAAACCAACTTAAATAATAAGAACACGGAGATCTTCTTAAAAAAACAGTGGATACACGAGTCAATTTGGTCTAATAAGGCAGCAATCCTGGCAGGCAACAAGGATATAGAATTTTCTAACATTAAAATAACCCATGGGGGGAGAATTATCGAAACAGAATTTACCTTTAAAGGACAAGAATATCATATCACCAATATCTATGTGCCGCTGAACTTCCCAGACAGAGTAGAGTTTCTCAAATCTTGGACCCCGGAGATAAAACAAGGAGCAATAAATATTATAGCAGGGGACTTGAACATTAACCTAGATCCACTAAACAACCGGATCAGTCAAGCCTCTCCGCAACACGATCCTTCAAGAAAGCTGCTGGCAGAACTAACACGTGACTTTATCAATGTGGCAGATTGCTCTGAGGAGAAACCTTTTTTAACGTATTTCCAAAATACTCAAGGAGGACATACAATGGCCACCTGTATAGATTATATTTTTGTGGAGAAAGGATATGGGCACCTAGTCAATGAAGTTGATCTACGCTTTGGCAACTCAGATCATATGCTTCTAGAATGTTTTCTCATGTCCTCAAGTAAAGGCAGACATAGCCTGCTATGGAAGCTTGATAAAGAATGTCTCAAAAATGAAAGGATTCTGGAGGAGGTAATAAAGGAACTAGAGGAGGAGAGTTCCACACAGGACTGGGACCTTTGTAAGTTAAATATCCAGTCAATTATCAGAGCTTTCAGAAGACCGAAACCACCAGAGAAAAAGATTGAGACTTTGCATAAGAAGATCACGAATTGTGCAACAAGGGTGGCTAAAAACCCCTCAGACGAAGTAGCCAGTCATAAACTAGAATCTTTCAGAATCCAGTTAAAGGAAGAACTGGAAAAAATGTCAGAAAATTGGTGCAGAAGATCGAAAGTGAAATGGATAGAAGAAGGGAAATGCTTCACCAAATACTTCTATGCCCTATACAAAGCCAGGAAATCAATAAGCTGTCAGGATAAAATTAAACCTCTGGAAAACGGTCGCCATGAAAGGGATAACCTGCGCCACATTAGGGATTTCTATGAAAAGCTCTATGAAACCGAAGAGATCGACATGGCGGCAGTGAACAAAATTACAAATAACCTCCCACAGGTCGGTGAAGAATGGAACCGCACCTTGATATGTCCAATAGGAAAAGAAGAAATACTTCAGACAATACAAGAACTGCCGGGAAATAAATTACCAGGAACAGATGGTCTAACCTATGAATTCTATAAAACACTGGCGGAAAATCTGGCACCAATACTGGAGGTGATGTTTAACAATGTAATCAAAGAAGGCAGGATGCCTTCGTCATGGCATCAAAACATTTTAATCCTGATACCTAAAAAAGAAGAAAACCTGGAGGATGTTGGTAACTGGCGACTAATTTCTCTGGTCACAGCGATGCAAAAATTTTTATGAAAATTTTGGCAGGAAGATTAAATACGATATGTAATGAAATCATCGCTAACCATCAAAATGGCTTTGTAGCTAGTAGACTAATCACAGACTCAGTGTTGAATATTATCACTACCATGAGGGCCAGTAGGGAAACTTCGGATGAACATTGGCTGGTGCTGATTGATCAAGTGAAAGCTTTTGATAGTGTCAATCATACATATCTAATTAAGGTCCTAGAGAAAATGAACTTTAGTAGCACATTCATAAAGGTAGTAAATAACCTCTTTGCGAACCAAGAGGCTCATATCATAGGAAGCAATGAGATCTCAAAGTCATTTAGAGTTAGCAGGGGGGTACACCAGAGCGACCCTCTATCGCCGCTACTTTATATAATCGCTTTTGAACCACTGCTAATTCAGATCAAAGACTAAACCAGGGGTTTGCCACTAGGAAACTCATACTTTAAACTGGCAGCTTATGCCAACGATCTCACTGTCGGGCTGGGCTCGAGCTCAGATTGGACAAGATTAAAGGATCTCCTACATACTTATGAAGCTACTTAAAATGCAAAGATAAATAAAAGGAAGACTAAGCTGATACCGTTGACACCAACCGCGGAGAGAGTAGAGCTAGAAGGGGAGGAAAAGCTTGCCAAGTGTGGGGAAGACGACTCCCTGAAAATCTTAGACCACAAACTAAAAAGAGATGGCTCTCCGGTGAAAGGATTCTGGGCCAAAAAAATTGAAGAGATTAAGAGGTTATTGGAAAAGTATGGTAAAAGAAATCTCTCCTTCAGGGGGAAAATATTAGTAATCAACTCTCTGATATTGTCACGGATCTGGTACTCGGCGTATATATGCCCCCGAACAGGAAGCAACTGGCAGAAATCAATGACCAACTCTCATTCTGGATTAAGCAGAAATCGAGGATGTTGCCTAAGTACTCTACATTCCAAAAGTCACTCGAGAATCTAGGACTGAGGGCCCCAATTCTAAGGGACCTTCTTGATGCCAGACTCATCATGGTCTGAAAGAGCCTAGTTACGAAAAACTGCACATGGGCAGTAGTACTAAGAGATACAATCGCAAAGGAGCTAAGGAAGAAGAGGGATATCTCACCTCTACAGGCCCTGAATGCAAACCCAGTCAAACTAAAAACTTGGCTGAATGAATGGAAGCCATATATAAGAGCTTGGGGAAGAGTCAAAGGAAGAATCCTAGCTAGATCCAACTGGCCGTGGGAAAAACCTGAAATTATGGTAGACCAATGGATAGGCAAGCAGATTTCAACCAAGCACGTCATTGAACTGCTTAGAAGCAACAAGAAACCAGGTACCGATAGCACAAAAGAAACGAAAAACCACGTTCTGACCTGGTTGAGTCTGAACGGAATCACAAACATAAAAAAAGACATTATGTAGAGGCTACACCACGGGGCTCTCTCACTAGGTTACCGTACCAAACACATGGGAAAAAAGGAAAATGGTGACTGTCCATGGTGCGAGGGCAGTACCCAGAGCAGAGAACATTTTGGAATCACATGTAGGGTCAGTAAGATCTTCTGGGAGAAAGCATATAATAGTTTGGATTTGGAGGAAGGGGATACACCACCAAAAACAGTAGAAGACATCTTTTCCGCAGACAACATTCAAAACTCCGGCAAGAAAGAAGCAGTATCATGGTTATACACAACAGTCAGTCATCTACGAACTCTGGTGTATGTTCGCGATTCGGCGCATAAGTTACAGGTTGACATATGAATTTAAGGTCCTGAAGACAGGGCTAATAAAGGGCCCAAACAAGCAAAGACTGAAATTCGCTTGCATTAGAATAGATAGTTAGAATAGATAGTATACTGTAATCGATATGTATTAAACATTGAATTAAAATAAAGAGCGCCAAATGCGCCCCAACGGCCTTGTGAGCTGACGGGTTAAAAAAAAAAAAAAAAAATGTACTGGCCTTTGAACCCCTTTAAAAAGATTGGAAAGAGACATCCAAGGTATACCAGTTGGAAGACAAAATTTTAAGGTGGTGGCCTATGCAGACGATTTGTCTGTTAGAGTAGGGTCCCCATCGGATTGGAAGATCATAGAAAGGTCATTCAAGTTATACGAAGAGGCATCTAATGCCCTAGTAAATAGAGACAAGACAAAACTAGTCCCCCTTACTGCAAGCGCTAAAAGAGTTTCCTTGAATAATGAAACACAGTATAAAAAAGTAGAGGAGCATGAAACAATCAAAGTCTTGGGGTACGACTTACATTTGGATGGTTCGTCAAAAAAGGACCTCTGGCCACTAACGATTAAGTGAATAAAGAAATCGCTAGAAAAGTTCGAAATGAGGAACCTCTCTTACAAGGGAAAAATACTAGTAGCAAAGACGCTGGTCTTGTCGAAGATATGGTATGCTGCATACCTACACCCACCTAAGAAAAAACAGATGGCTGAAATTAATGGGTTAATCTCGGTTTGGGTTAAAGGCAAATCGTGGATGCTTCCAAAATTCACAACCTTTCAGAAAAGCAGCGAAGAATTTGGTCTTAAAGCTCCAGTCATTAGAGATATGTTTGAGGCAAGAATGGTTATGGTTTGGTCTGGGCTTGTCACGAAGCAAACCTTTTGGGCAAAAGCAGAAAAGGAGAGAATCGATAGGTCCTTAAAAGAAAAAAGAGACATAAATGCCAGACATGAATTGGAAGCGAGTAATATAAGAACTAGTGGTTGGCCGAGTATGTGGAAACCATACTTGTTAGCATGGAAAAGAGCAGGTGGGAAAATAGAAGCAAACGGAAGCTGGCCATGAACGCTACAGGAAATTGGGATCGGGGAAATAAAAGGAACAGAAATCACAGTCAAAAAAGTGATTGAGAAATACAGAAATAAGAGAACTCCTGCCCAAGGGGAGGTAACTACTAATGACACAACAACAAACGATTGGTTGTCACAGAGGCTGGTCCCGAATAAAAGGATGGATGTTATATAGCGTCTGTTCCATAGAGCGCTACCTTTAGGATACCGGTTGAGACATGTCGATCCAGAGCTAAGCGAATGTCCATGGTGCCTGGCAGAGGTACAGACAATCGAACACTTTGCATTGGAATGCAGAGTGACAAAGGAAATTTGGAAGATAGTCTACGACCATATAGATACAGAAGTTCAGGAAATACCCCCATCAAGTATAGAGGAGATTTTTACAGCAAGAAACCTCAAAAAGGAAGGGATTAGACAAGCGGTTTATGAGATTTGGTGTTTATATACGTCAAAAAGATGGGGTGCAGATGAAAGATCAATTCCGGATGGAATTGGAGAGATGCGAGCCCGAGTAAAGGCCCACTTAAAACATGAAATTAGAGTATTACATAGAATTTTAAATAATAGATCAGATAAACAAAAACGAATATATAAAGCTATTAAGCTGTAAATAGAAAGTTTTGATATACATTATACATGATCATTGAATAAAGAGCGCCACACGCACATTTTTACATAAAAAAAATAAAAAAAAAATAAAAAAAAATAAAAAAAATTAAAAGTGAAGTTCTCTGATTTGTATAAAAATTTCAGAAATATGCATTTTAGTCTTCTAAATATATTTACCTAAGTGCTTATGATCAATTTACATAATAAAATTTAGACTTTACTATGTAGTAACTACTCGATCGCTAAAAAACCTCTTTCATCTGAAAATAAATTATCCCTGATTTTTTGTTTAACTTTTGCTCAAAAAAAAGTAACTTATTTTCAGACATATACAGTATTTAGATGCATTAACCCAAGTATAAACACAGTATTGATATATGCTACATTTGTTTATATTAGTAATAGATAAATTCTATTGGCTTCAAATTTAAGCATCCTTTCTCCAAATTTCAATTTTTTTAATGACTCTAGTCCTAGTGCTAGGAGCACAATTGGCACTCATTTTATTAAGATCAATTTTCGTTACCAAACTAGTGTTATGTGTGTTAAATCCGTCATTTGACAGCCAGGTCCTTGGCCCCGCGGTGTAGGACCCCGTAGACAGGAACAGTGATTTTCTGCGGTGACAAAACCAAAATTAGTGGTGACAAAATTTAAATTATGTGATGTGATGCGAACCATATTTGCCAAATTATGCGCGATTCTGCAATAACTTGACCAAATTATGTGAGATTCTGCAATAACTTAACCAAATTATGTGAGATTCTGTGGCGTGTTTACCAAATTTATGTACGATTTTGTGACATAAATTTTCGGAACTTTCCAGATTTTGTTTGCTCGTAATTTGAGTTCTACGTTAGAAGATATTGGATCTGTAGACTTTGTCTAATAAATTGGCAAATTATGTGACAATTCTTATAAATTGCCACATTATGTGCTATTCTGTAAACACAGAAAATCACTGTCCCTGCCTATACATGAGGACGAAAGCATTTCGGGTTCTAAAACCCGAAATTAAAATTTGAAAACGAAATTGTTTTTGACCTATTTTACTTGAAAGACGAAATTTTTTGATACTTTTTTTGAATAGACAAAATTATAAGGAACATATCTATATAAATTTTATTTGCTCTTCCTTATAAAAAATTTTAATTTTCTCGAATGAAGATGAAATAGGCCTTTTTCAAAAATCAATTTCGGTGGCATCACTATTCCTGCCTGTAGAGTCTGCAGTTCCCTGGTACACATGACCATCTAGCTGGTGCCTTATTTATACATTATTCATTTATACATGTACATTTACATTGTTTACTATCTAAAGTGAAGATCCTATTCTATTTTTCCCAACCAGTAACAACTAGCTGACCCATTTACTACCCGGGATTTCACAGAAACTGTTCAAGTATTTCGACCGGAATTGCGCCGGAAGTATTTATGTTCAACTGGAATTTCAAAGAAGTATTCGTATTCGACTGGAATTGTATGGAGGTATTCGAGTTTTGAGACCGGATTTCCACTGAAGGTATTCTTTTTATCTGCGGCCGAGATCTACCAAGAAATTTTCTAGTGCTACAAGCAGTGCACTATTTGTGGTGTTAAGATTTTCCAACCAGGTCCTAGCATCCTGATTCAAGTTCGTCCGTCTCATAACCTCATATAGTTTTTCTTGTTCTCTGGTAGGACTTGAACTGGTGACCTTGCGTTTAGAGACCTGGGAGCATAACCACTTATGCTATCAACCCACAGGTCTTGGCTTCAATTTTTAACCAGTGAGTAGATATAGAGATATTAATGGTGTATAATACTCCGGAGTAACTTAGGAGTATAAGCCACTCCATACCAGTGTGATTTAGGCATCACTTCACTCCGGCTTATTAAGATATACCTAAAAGAAGTAAATCACTCTATAGCAGATAGTAATACTATTAATATAAAATAGTTTATACTCTGGAGCCACTATTATATCAACTGTAAAGTGGTTTATACACTGGAGTAACTATTATATAAATATAAAATCCTATACTATAAATATATAAATTTACTCTGGATTATATACTGGATTATACTTTGGGTTATACTTCAGAGTAGGGATGGTTAGGTTGGTTTAGGTTTGGTTTTGGTTCCAAAACCTTTAGGTTCTATTTTATGAACCTAAGAACTTGGTTTTTATAACTTAGGTTCCAAACCTGGTTTGGTTTAGGCTAAGTTCTAGAACCTGGTTCTGGAACCTGGGTTGGTTGAACTAAGTTTTAGAGCCTGCTCTGGAACCTGGTTTGGTTCGGGTTAAGTTCTAGAACCTGGTTCCAGAACCTGGTTCAGTTCATAGGATAACTTTCTTCAAATTGACTAATGTGAATCAATTATCCAGATAACTTGTATAATTTAAGTGCTTTTTTATATTTCACTAACAAAAAGATCAGCTATAGCTTCATTTAGTAATACTAGTCAGTAGATAAAAAATCAACTCAAGTTAGTTAGTTGACTTAGCCAAGTCAATAGTTAAAAATCAATTTAAGATGGTTAGTCGACTTAGCCAAGTCGATTTTTGTAAAGCTGATTTAACCGATTATTATTAAGCTCCTTTCCATAATTAGCATTAGTGAATTGACCCGGGTGGGTATCACCCAGGTAAATATTTTTTAGACGGGTCAATTCACTATACATAACCAACAAGAACAATAATATAAAATCCAAGTAACAATAAAATTATTATATTAGTTTATTGTGAAAGTATGTACATCATACTTATAGCAGCTAATAGATACTAAATAAAGATATTTGATATATGCAAGGGCAATATAAAAGTATTATAATAAAAAAAATAGTATATATAAATACTATACAATCAATATATACTATATATAGTAGAACCTAAAAACCTAAAAACATATTCGAACCTAAAAACCTATTTGAATCTAAAAATATAAAAACCTATTACAAACCTAAAAACCTAGGTTCCAAAATTAGAACCTGGTTTTTGAAAAACCAAGTTCCAAAACTAGGTTCTTAGTTTCCGAATCTAGGACCTTTACCAACCCTACTTCAGAGTATGCACCAACTTATATATTTGGCTTATAATAGTTTAATACTTCAGTGTTTAATTATAGAGTTGCTCTGAGGTGGTGTACTCTAGTGTGGTGTGGTTTTGGGTATTACTCTGCTAGAGTACGCTCCACACCACCCTGGAGCACTCCATTAACATCCCTAGGTAGATATCTACCAGTAGCTACCAACTCACATTACTATAACTATTTGATCATCTTGTAAATGTAGGATTTTACAAATAAAGAATCAGCCGAAATGATTAATGATAATCCACTTAACCCTAATGAACTTGATTTAAATGAACCAGTTTACTTTGATTCTGAGATGACTACATCGGGAAATTAAAAATATTAATAATCTCTGGCCGAAAGAATGGAGGGGACACATACACACTTGGATTAAACTAGGTAGGGATATCTCATCGACGCGCAACTGGCCGTGGGCACTGGAAGCTCTAACAATTGGCAAAACAAATGGTCAGGAGATGACAGTCAAATGGATAGTGCAGCGATTAAATGCAATAAAATGTGGAATCAGCGTAACTTCGGATAATAACCAACCGGACAATTTTAGCTAGCTAAAAACAAAAGGGCACATTAACAAAAAATTGGACATTTGCTGACGGATGTACCATGAGGCCTTACCTCTCGGGTACCGAACAAGACACCTTGACCCAGAACACAGGGGCGATTGCACATGGTGTGTCGACACCAGACAAACCATCAAGCATTTCGTAATTGAATGTGACTTGAGTAAAGAAATATAGCAAGTTGCCTACAAGATGATAGAAAGTACAGCGAGTACGTCCCCCATCCACTCCCAAAAAGCACTCGAGGCCGGTAACATAAATGAGAAAACGAAACAGCAAGCTGCACAGTGGCTTCATATTCAGGTAATATACACAATATGGTACTTATTCGCAAAAGCCAAATGGGGCAGAGAGATAATATCTAGAACTGGAGCCATATGGAAAGCTGAGTTCCAGCTCAAAAAAGAACTCCGGCAGTTACATTTCAATTTGGGAGGGAAATCCTCCAAAATAAACCGAGTTTATAGTTTCTTAAAAAACTTTATGTAGTCAAGAACATGTAAATTGTAATAGTCTTAATAAAGAACGCCAACTGTGCCTCGGTCATATGACTGAGAAATTTAAAAAAAAAATATTAATAATCTGTAGTGATCTTCAAATTTATCAAATAAGTGCAGAATCTTGTTTAAAAAATTGCAAAGATCTTCAAAATTTAGATTTTTGCAGTTCTTCACAGATTTTTTGTAAAAAGTATAATATTTGCAGATTATAATAGAATCGGGAAATTAAAAACATTAATAATCTGTAGTGATCTTCAAATTTATCAACTAATCTTGTTTAAAAAATTGAAAGATCTTCAAATTTAGATTTTTGCAGTTTTTCACAGATTTTTTGCCAAAAATCTGTGCAAATTTTTAAAAAATATGGGGTGTTACACATTAAAACAGCCCTTTTTTGCAATTTTTTGAAAATTGAGTTTTCATTAGATTTATATAAATTTTGACATAATCGATATTTTTCAATTATAAATGAAAGTCGATTTGTATAATAAAAAATCAAGATAATTGTAAAAGAAAAATTACATGAGGCCGCGTAAGGTCAACACATCATGAGATTACCTGATAGTCACCTGCTAAATTTGTCCAATCAAAATCGTGAAATTTAATTAATCCCGGATCAGTCCAAAAATCAAAACAAATGATTAAACTTAATTATCTCAAAATAAATTATATGTAAAAAAGGGCTGTTTTAATGTATAACACCCATATAATCTTTGCAGATTATAATAGACACTGCCTATTATAATCTGCGATAATCTCCAAAATTATAACTATGTTACTTACCTGCTAGTAAGCACACAATGGGAAAAACAATAAACAAAACAAACCGATAAATAAAAAAAGTGTGTTTTTTTATTTTTTTATTTTTATTTTTTAATTTATCATTTTTTAAGAAAAAATGTGTTTGTCGCTGGAGGTGGCAGTTACCAGAGCATGATCGACCAATTAGATTGTGTAATGTTCAATCAAAACAAAAACAAAGCGTCAAAACTTACTATCATTAGGGTCAGGGTTAAAGCCATAGTTAGGGTTCGGGTATAGCTTTGTATATATTAAAATTTTGCAAGGAATTTATAAAAAAAAGTAGTTTCATAGACAAAATTTTAAGTTAGAAGTGATTTTTTAAAAAAATCAAAGTTTTTGCATTTTTCACGTTACACGTGATCCTTTGATCTAATTGGTCGATCACACTCCGGTGACTGTCACCGCTGGCGACAAATAAATTCATTCATTTTTTAAAATTCAAATAAAAACAATAGTGGGAATAAAAAGTAAATTTCATATGTACATGTACACTACTTAAAAAATTTTTTTAAATTTTTTTTTATTTTTATTATTATTTTTTAATTGAGAATTGCTAATTTTAACCGGGGGAAATTTTTCTGTTACACAAGCTCAAATCGACCAATAAAATTATAAAAACAATTTTTATATTTATTATTATTTATATAAAATATATATTTATAAAAGATCTACACGTACTTTCTCTAGTACACGTAAGTTTGGAGTAGAGTAATTTCAGTTTTTTAAAAATACATACGACTAGAAGAACAAATTTACTAGACCAAAATCTTTTCAAAGTAGCTGAGGATGTTGCCTCGCTTAGGAATTTGGGCTATGAAATTGACTCTAGGGGCACTCCTAAAAAAACAATTGTAGGAAAACTTAACCCAAAACATCAAACAAAAAATTGAGAAAATCTCCGGTAGAAATTTGTCATTTAAAGAGAAAATTCTACTTACAAAGGCAAACGAGGCCACAGAAACAAGAGTAAACGGGGCTAGTCTCCTTAGAAGTAAAAAAAGAGACTGCAGTGTGCTTGACAACGCTATATTCTTAAAAGAAATAGCGCCAAAAAGATGTAAAGTGGAAAAAGAGAATAAAAACAACAAAAACAAAAAAATAAACAAAGAAAACAGGTCAACAATACAGCTAAAAAAATACAAGTTCCATCGCAACAAGCTATAGCAAAAAACAATACTAAGGTTTCAATGGAAACGAACACCGAAGGCACTTTCCCACAAGAAACTCAGGAACCTTCCTGGTATGACAAAACTGAACAAGAACTCAGTGCTCTCAAAGATATCATGAACGTACAAACTACCCCATGGACACACAAATGACCACAGAGATCAAACAACCTGTTCCAGGCCCTTCAAAGGCTGCACCGATGGAGGAGGCAGCTGAAGACTTGATCTTAGAACAAAAGAAACTCATAGAAGAATGTTCACTTTCGGATAAGGACTTAGGCCTAGAACCAAAACCAAAACAAGCACTCTCTGAGCATAAACAGGAAAAGGGAAAGGAACCTTCCTCAATAAGCTCGGACAGAAAATGGACTTCGCTATTTCCCAAGCTGAAAAGAGAACAATCAACCTATTCTACCTTCTCCCCAAGACAACCTATTTGAACAAATAATGATAATGTGCTAATAATTGATATTCAAGGAATGTTGGGCTCATTCAATGAGATTATGTCTTCCATGTTTAATCAGGTAAATATGACGTTAGCGCCACCAAGCAGCACTTCACTAAAGGGGTCCGTACGTACTTGGAAATCACCTTTATTAACGAGGAAAAATGAAAACAGTATGCCGCTGAGGCAGGGACCCGTAAAAATTTGAGTATCAAATTACGGATCTTTATTTGGATATCAGCAAATATTTAGAAAAATTTGGATAAAAATTTTTTAATGTTTAAAATCGCCAAAAAATTTTTTTATTAAAATTTATTATTTGTGTTGATTGAAATATAACATATTTAATATTTTTAATGAATTTTCGTTTAAATTCTGTCTGTCGTCTTCTAAAAGATTATTGTAAACAGAAAAGCTTCTCTCAACTGCACACGAACCAAATATAAAGCAATGCAATATTGCTTAAAATCGGAAAAGAAGAAGACATTTTTTCCCAAAATTTACCTAAATTACTAAATTCAACTAATGTCAAATCTATATTACAATAATGACCCCATTCATATAATAAAGCATTCGAAGGATTAATTAATTCGGGAATTTGTTTTTTTTTTTTTTTTAAGGTGAGGCTTTGCTTATATTTTTATTGGGTAAGTTATATAAGTGATTACATATAATGTGAAAAACTTAAATTGTACAAGGACAAATACATATAAATTACATGCAAGAATAAAAGCTCAGACTAATTTATCTGCGACCTAAACCTACTAGAGTGGTCAAGACTCNTACATATAAATTACATGCAAGAATAAAAGCTCAGACTAATTTATCTGCGACCTAAACCTACTAGAGTGGTCAAGACTCACCTAGATTTGGATGGTTAAAATGTTGTTTGTAGGTGTACTGTATTTGATCCACATTATGGACCAAATGCTAATTTTTCGAAGGGCTTGGCCTATTGGTGGGCAGTTGCTAGAGTTAGAGTGTAATTGGTCAGGAAGGCCGCAAAGGCAGCTGAATGTATAAGCTCTATGCTGGTGTGACTTTCTGTGAGATGAGTATTGTTGTTGTAATTCGGGAATTTGTGCTAAATATTTCTGAATATTACGATTATTAATTCAAAATTAGGATCAAAATCTACACACACTCTCTCCTGACCACATAAAGCAGGAGACGGGTATTTTATTTTTCAAAGATACAACAAGCATACATCTTAGCAGAAAAGTTTACAAACTATATCGGAACAGGGGCTTGTCCCCAGGAACAAGAAACGTAGATTAGAGGTGACTTATAGTATGGACGAAGTGGAAAAAATGGGTAAAAGAAGAAACCGAACACGTCAAATGGAACGAATAAAGAAAACAACAACCCAAATGAACACACAGCAAAACAAACAGTACACGTCAACTCGATATCGAAAAATACGCAACAAAAGACGGTAATACTGCAGTAAAGAAGACTAGGTCGTCAAACACGAAAGCGGCAAGTGAAACATCAAGAGAGGAATTTTTCAACAAAGATGTAGAATTTTTTGACTTGGAAGAAACCACGGGCACGGAATGTAAGGCAGAGACACAAATCTTACGTTTTTGATACTCTTGCACTTACTTTTTTGATACTCCTGTATGTACCCCAAAATTACTTTACTTTTTGATACCGATCTGCATAAATACACGTGACTTGTGTTACACAAAGGCACAGTGCATTGGTTTTGCAAAAATAATTTTTGGTCACACACCGCTAATGCTGTGTAACGATACACAAGTCTAATTTTGCCCGGCATTAAGCTTAATGCTGGTGGGCACTATTATGATAATGCCCCCAGTGGGGTTAGACATAATTCCGGCTCACCCTAACCCTAAATCTAGGAACCCTAAAAACTAATTGTTCGAAGCAACATCCAATCACAGTACATATACTAGATGCATATGTCATGTAACCAGTATATGTACTGTGATTGGATGTTGCTTCGAACAATTAGTTTTTAGGGTTCCTAGATTTAGGGTTAGGGTGGGCCGGAATTATGTTTAACCCCACCGGGGCATTATCATGATAGTGCCCACCAGCATTAAGCTTAATGCTGAGTTAAGGTACCATATGGGCGGATTTGACACAAGTAGATTTCAATGTGATTATTCAGTAACTAGATATGAAAATAACAATTTTTATTGGATGTTGCATTGCTTTATTTTTTTATTTAGGGATCTGTTAAAGCCAGGTGTCATCACGTAACTGGAAGCCAATCAAATTGTAAATTTTGATCGTCACGGATCAGCCTGACGAGACAAAAACAAAGAAAAAAAGTGAAAAATACCCAAAATACAAGAAACGAGTGTCTAAACCTGTCATGGAGCATTAATAAAAAATGTCAGGAAGGCAATTTTACCTATAAGAACTTTCTAAACCTAACTTCTAACTAACCTTTACCTAATTTTAATTAAATAATAAAAAACATATAAAGGCACCTGGCTTTAATGGTCCCCCTTATTTAGTAATTTTAAATCAATCGTAAATCACAACAATTATCACATTGATCACGTGTAATAAATTGATTGGTCGTCTATACAAATTCGTGATTTGTTTACATCCTGTAAATATACATGTAGAGATTATCATATCGATGAGTCAAATCTGCCCATATGCCACTAGATTTAGGGTTAGGGTGGGCCGGAATTATGTCTAACCCCGCCAGGTGCATTATCATGATAGTGCCTACCAGCATTAAGCTTAATGCTAGGCAAATTTAGACTTGTGTAACGTTATATAACATTAGCGGCGTGTAACCAAAAATTATTTTTGCAAAACAATGCACTGAGCCTTTGTGTAATACAAGTTACGTGTATTTATGGGGTACATACAGGAGTATCAAAAAAGTAAGTGCAGGAGTATCAAAAACGTAAGATTTGCATCTTTGTGTAACACAAGTCACGTGTATTTATGCAGATTGGTATCAAAAAGTAAAGTAATTTTGGGGTACATACAGGAGTATCAAAAAAGTAAATACGGGAGTATTAAAAACGTAAAATTTGTGGCAGAGACCTCGTCGGAACTCCATGCGAGGAAGTTCGTAAAGATGGGAATCCCAAAGGAAAAGGTTCTACGCAGGATAGGCAATGGACCTCTCTGTTATCAAAATTAAAAAGAGCAGATCGACTTTTTCGTCGTTCTCGCCCCAGAGAACAATCAAGTCTATAAATGAAAATGCATTAATAGTTGAAATAAGCAATCTACTCTGCTCATTCAATAAAATAATGGAATCGTTATTCAAAACAGCAGGTTTCGATATCTGCGCAGCACATCTAGAAATTACTTTCAATGATAAGGATATTCTGAAACAGTATGCAACGAAAGGCATTGAGATACTGAATAGAATATACTTTGGGTACATTCCAATGGACATGAGGAAAACCTTCCTGTTGATTAGATGCAGAAACGTCCCACTTGGCAAGAAGGAAAAGGTCTCGGAAGCTCTTTTAGAAGCTTTTGAGAGGGTCGGGAAAGTCATGTCGATTAAGCCGTTGCTAATCGATGGAACACCCTACACCACCGACCAATGGATTGTTGTTTTTAAAACTACGGAAGACTACGACCTCGAGGCTAGGATACCCAGGTTTACTCATGTCTGGGACAATAAGGTTACAACAGAATAGAAATCAGCATCCAAAGTCTGTTACTTTTGTGAGAAGGAAGGACACATTAGGAAAGATTGCCAACAGTTCCAGGCATCCGTTGCAGCAAGAAGCAGGCTTTACAACCAGAAAAATATCATTGTAGCAGTTGAAGAATCTGATAATATGCAAGGGGAAGAGGCCTCCACTTCCTCCACATTAGATAACATGCAAACAGAAGTACATGAACAAATCACTCAATTAGAATCAGGCGTGATAGCTACAGAAAAGGTAACTGAAGGAAAGTCTCAAACAGAAACACTACCCCCCGTAAACAAAGAGGCAGCTATGGCAACAAATCGGGAAGAAATTGAAGCCACTCGTGATGAGTTGTCAGAAATGTACAACAACCCTGGGAACTTCAAAGACCTGAATGGGAACACAAAACCAATTAAGGCAGACCTCCCTATGGTGGACGCCGAAAAAGAATACGCTTCAGATCTGAAGGAAGATGGGTTCACAATAGTTACGTATAAGAAACCTGTTACCAAAAATGGAGGAATTAGTAAGTAAAAGACAGCAGGAGATCTGCCCCTTATATCCATAAGGGGACAGTGAACCAATCCCAACACTAGTCTGGGAACACAAACCCTTTACATTAATATGCCTCAGATTATCAAGCTCAAATTAGTAACCTTGAACGTGAAAGGGATAAATGACAGAGGCAAGCAAAAAAATACGTTTACTTTGATAAAATCATACAAACTGGACATCATTTGCCTGCAAGAAACCAATTTAAATAATAAGAACATGGAGATCTTCCTAAAAAACAGTGGATACACAAGTCAATTTGGTCTAATAAAGCAGCAATCCTGGCAGGCAACAAGGATATAGAATTCTCTAACACAAAAATAACCCACGGGGGAAGAATTATCGAGACAGAATTTACCTTTAAAGGACAAGAATATCATATCACTAATATCTATGCACTGCCGAACTCCTAGAGTTTCTTAAATCTTGGATCCCGGAGATAAAACAAGGAGCAATAAATATTATAGCAGGAGATCTGAACATTAACCTAGACCCGCTAAACAACCGGATCAGTCAAGCTTCTCCGCAATATGATCCTTCAAGAAAGCTGCTGGCAGAACTAACACGTGACTTTATCAATGTGGCAGATTGCTCAGAGAAAAAACTGTTTTTAACGTATTTCCAAAATACTCAAGGAGGACAAACAATGGCCATCTGCATAGATTATATATATCTTTGTAGAGGAAGGATATGGGCACCTAGTCAATGAGGTTGCTCTACGCTTTGGCAACTCTGTCCTCAAGTAAAAGCAGACTTAGCCCGCTATGGAGGCTTGATAAAGGAAGTCTCGAAAATGATAGGATCCTGGAGGAGGATAAGGGAACTAGAGGAGGAGAGTTTCACACAGGACTAGGACTTAAACATCCAGTCAATTATCAGAGCTTTCAAAAGACTGAAACCACTAGAGAAAAAGATTGAGAGTTTGCATAAGAAGATCACGAGTTGTGCAATAAGGGTGGCCAAAAACCCCTCAGACGAAGTAGCCAGTCATAAACTAGAAGCTTTCAGAATCCAGTTAAATGAAGAACTAGAAAAAATGTCAGAAAATTGGTGCAGAAGATCGAAAGCGAAATGGATAGAAGAAGGGGAACGCTCCACCAAATACTTCTATGCCCAATATAAAGCCAGAAAATCAATAAGCTGTCAGGATAAAATCAAACCTCCAGAAAACGGTCGCAATGAAAGGGACACCCTGCGCCACATTAGGGATTTCTATGAAAAGCTCTATGAAACCGAAGAGATCGATATGGTAGCAGTAAACAAGATTACAAATAACCTCCTACAGGTCAGGGAAAAATGGAACCGTACCTTGATACGTCCAATAGGAAAAGAAGAAATACTTTAGACAATACAGGAACTGCCAGGAAATAAATCACCAGGGATGGACAGTCTAACTATGAATTTTATAAAACACTGGCGGAAAATCTGGCACCAATACTGGAGGTAGTGTTTAACAATGTAATCAAAGAAAGCAGGATGCCTTCATCATGGCACAAAAACATTTTAATTCTGATACCTAAAAGAGAGGGAAACCTGGAGGATGTTGGTAACTGGCAACCAATTTCTCTGATCAACAGCGATGCAAAAATTTTTATGAAGATTTTGGCAGGAAGATTAAACATGATATGCAATGAAATTATCGCTAACCATCAAAATGGCTTTGTAGCCGGCGGACTAATCACAGACTCAGTGCTGGATATTATCACCACTATGAGGGCCAGTAGGGAAACTTCAGATGAACATTGGCTAGTGCTGATTGATCAAGCGAAAGCTTTTAATAGGGTCAATCATACATATCTAAGTAAGGTCCTAGAAAAAATGAACTTTAGTAGCACATTTATAAAGGTGGTAAATAACCTCTTTGCGAACCAAGAGGCTCACATCGTAGGAAGCAATGAGATCTCAAAGTCATTTAGAATTAGCAGGAGGTACGCCAGGGTGACCCTCTATTGCCATTACTTTATATAATCGCTTTTGAACCACTGCTAATACAGATCAAGGACCAAATCAGGGGTTTGCCACTGGGAAATTCATACTTTGAATTAGTGGCTTATGCTGACGATTTCACTGTTGGGCTGGGCTCAAGCTCAGATTGGAAAAGGTTAAAAGATCTTATACACACTTATGAAGCCGCTTCAAATGCAAAGGTAAATAAAAGAAAGACTAAGTTGATACCGTTGACTTCAACTGCGGAGAGAGTAGAGCTAGAAGGGGAGGAAGAGCTTGCCAAGTGTGGGGAAAACGACTCTCTGGAAATCTTAGGCCACAAGCTAAAAAGAAACAGCTTTTTGGTGAAAGGCTTCTTGGCCAAAAAAATTGAAGAGATAAAAAAATTATTAGAAAAGTATGGTAAAAGGAATCTCTCCTTCAGGGGGAAAATATTGGTAATTAACTCCCTGATATTGTCACGGATCTGGTACTCGGCGTATATATGCCTCGAACAGGAAGCAGCTAGCAGAAATTAATGACCAACTCTCATTCTAAACAGAAATCTAGAATGTTGCCTAAGTACTCTACTTTCCAAAAGTCACATGAGAATCTAGAACTGAGGGCCCCAATTTTAAGTGACCTTCTTGATGCCAGACTCATCATGGTCTGGAAGAGCCTAGTCACGAAGAACTGCACATGGGCAGTAGCACTAAGAGATATAATCGCAAAGGAGCTAAGGAAGATGAGGGATATTTCACCTCTACAGGCCCTGAATACAAATCTAGTTAGACTAAAAACCTGGCCAAATGTATGGAAGCCATATATAAGAGCTTGGGGAAGAGTCAAAGGAAGAATCCTAGCTCGATCCAACTGGCTATGGGAAAAACCTAAAATTATGATAGACCAATGGATAGGCAAGTAGATTTCAACCAAGCGCATTATTGAACTGCTCAGAAGCAACAAGAAACCAGGTACCGATAGCACAGAAGAAACGAAGAACCATGTTCCGACCTGGTTGAGTCAGAACGGAATTGCAAACACAAAAAGGACATTATATAGAGGCTACACCACGGGGCTCTCCTGCTAGGTTACTGTACCAAATACATGGGGAAAAATGAAAATGGGGACTGTCTATGGTGCTAGGGCAGTACCCAGAGCCGGGAACATTTTGGCATCACATATAAGGTCAGTAAGATCTTCTGGGAGAAAGCATATAGTATTTTGAACTTGGAGGAGGGGGATACACCACCAAAAACGATAAAAGACGTCTTTTTTACAGACAATATTCAAAACTCCAGCAAGAAAGAGGCAGCATCATGGTTACACACCACAGTTGTCTACGAACTCTGGTGCATGTTCGCAGCATATAAGTGGGGTAAGGAAGCCTTGTCCTGTGACGCAGTGATTCGGCGCATGAGTTACAGGCTGGCAAGTGAATTTAAGGTCCTAAAGACGGGACTAATAAAGGCTCAAGCAAACAAAGATCAAAATTCGCTTGTATTAGAATAGATAGTTAAAATAGCTAGTATACTGTAATCGATATGTATTAAATATTGAATTAAAATAAAAGAGTGCCAAACGCGCCCAACAGCCTTGTGTGCTAATGGGTTAAAAAAAAAAAATTAGGATCAAAAATTTGTACTGCAACAAATAGAGGGCGAAACGGATGGCGAAAAAAATGATCGTTAAACTTTTTTGTGTGCTGCAGCAAAAGCTGCTTGAAACACGTTATTAAACAAATATGGTTCCGATTAATGTTGTTAGCTGAAATTGGTTTATGCTTGTAGAAATATTTCGACATTTGATATTTAGGCTACCGAAATGTCTAAATATTGTCGAAATCCTAAATTATGCCGAAATGTCTAAATAATGTCGAAATGTCTAAATAATGTCGAAATATCTAAATTAAGAAATATATATGAAACAACATATAGTAATAGGTTCGCTATCCAAACAAGCTCTAGCATTCATGCTTTAACATCAATACCTCTAGTCTAGGACTAATTATTTGAACCCATACCAATCAACTCACGCATAAACTACTGAACTCTCAGTTCTAAAATTTTCTAAACCCCAAGGTCCTAAACTATATGAAAACACAAGTATAAGAAAGATGTCTAACATATGCCCATATAGCTAAAGAGAATCGGGCGTCACCTGCAGCATCTGTTTCAGGTCCTTGCACTGCCACTTCAGCTGCGGAACTGTATGTAAATATCATGAAGTAGGTATGCAAATCGATTCTAAAAATCAAAATCGATGATCGAAACCTCAAAATCGTTTTAAAATTGATGATCGAATTCTAAATCTTTATAGTTATTTCTTGTATTGAGTGGCCCGATTAGATTCTATTTTTTATTATTTAATACTGTAAATTATTAGGTTTTACAAATAATATGAAGCAATGTACAAAGTTTTTTGGTTGTTTTAAAGCTATACCAGAGCTTATTGCGCTTTGCAAAAATGCGTGACCTCTGCAGATCATGGTGTCATTTAAAATCACGAGATCAATAGGGAATTAAAATTTTCTGCATGTAAATCACAGGGTCACACTTTTTTGCAAAATGCTATAATTAAATAGAATCTTCAAATTTACAACAGATTTGCACTTTAAGACAAATTATATAAATAATAATACGTATTATTAATAACAAACATAGACATTATAAAATGGCTACCGGTAAGTATGAACTATTAGTTTAAAGTTTAAATTAAATAATGCGTATTAACAACAAATACAGCCATTAGAAATGGCTAAGTACAAAATATGGGCTTAATATTTTTAATAATATGTGATTTAATAATAAACACAGCCATATTTAAAAGCATAGAACATTTATTAAAATTTTAGACTTCTAAATAGATAATATAAAACGATTATATATATATATAATAGTTTTGTTGTTTATTTTAATTTAGACATTTAGTCATATAGTATTATATTTAGTCAACTATTTAGACATTTAGTCACATAGTATTTATTTAGTTAACTATTTAAACATTTAGGCAAATTTAGACTTTTGACATTTCAAAAAAAAAATAATGCCATGTCGAAATATATTTAGACACTAATTGCCTAAATAGTTGACTAAATTAAGTATTTCGACTAACAACATTAGTTCCGATCCGAGGCTTGTAATATACAGATTTACCTCATTCCCAAAATCATCATTATGTTCGCTATGACTAATAAAGGCCTCAAGTTGTTGAATCCGATTTTCAACGAATAGAATTGCAGAAGCATTTTCTTGCTGAAAAAAGTTGAGATCTAGAATAAACCTTTCAGCGTAGTGACGAATAAACATTAAACAAATTCTTATTTTTAAAAATTTTTTTCAATAGTTTCGGATGATTCGGCTTTTTGCTTCTCCTTATAAAACCCTTGAATAAATTCAAAATAATCGCAAACATAAAATGCAATTTTGAACCAAGTATTCCAACGCGTCACGACAGGTAACAGCACAAATTTCAAAGGAGGGTTTGATTGTTAATTTAACCCGAGCTGAACTAGAGAGACCAATGAGCCTTTGAATGCACAAATGTTTTTTTAATATGTGAGATTGAAAGTTTAACTCCATCAAAATGGTAGACTGATATCCATGATTCACTAAAAGAATTATATAAAATTATATTATTAAAATTATAAAACTTACTGTAAATTCTTGAAATAGTGGGCATGAGTATTATTTCGAATTTTGGCCTGAATTCAGGCCAAAATTTGAAATAGCAACCATGTCTAAAAGAATTCACCTGATTAGATTCATAATATGGGCGGAACATGTATTGTGCTTCAACTAAGGCATTACAGGGCATAAAGTATCTTTAAAACATTTTTTACATAAGAGGCCAAATTCACGACAAATGCCTTTGGGTAGGTAAAAGGAATGTTCCATTCCGTTAAGAGCCGTAAAACAAGCCCACCTATTGTCGAATAATTTATGGATTGTAAAAAGTCAACTGACACTAGTTTTGTCACCGCACAATAAGAGAATAGTGTATTAACAACACTACGCCCTTTGGTATCTGTTGTTTCATCAATGATGATTGCTACTTGTTTTTCATTAAACATATGTCTTAGGCTTTTAAATGTTCTTCGAAAACCTTTGGTAAATATGAATGATGTAAAGCATCAGCCGTGGGTATAGCACCATCTTCATTACAATGTGCACTTAGAAACTCCCGAAATTTGTCAAGTTTTTCCAGCAGTATGTCTACTTCGACCCATGCTTTAACAAGGTCACAAATGAAGGTTTTTTTTTGTCAGCTACTGTCAACGATGATGGAAGACATTGCTGTCGAGTAGGATTCAAAGATTTCAGATAGGTGTTATGCTTTTTTTGGTGGGGTTTACTATTTATATATGAGGTAATAAAGGATTTATTGTCATAATTGACACTGTGATTGCAAAAACGGCACATAAGATTCCCAGAATTAGAAGTGAAGTGCTCCAAAAACTCCTGTGCACGACTATAGGCAGTTACTTTCTTGGTGGGGCTCATTTCTATTTTTTTTTTAATTTGTTTGTTTAAAAAAACATTATAATGTACTGGTTTTTTTTTTCTTATGCACCTTTGTTACGCAAATACAGCAAGTAAACTCAATAATTTTTGTCGCGACTGATATTGAAATTTGTTTTATTATAATATGAAATTTTAGGTGCATTTTTTTAGATTAGATTAGAATTCATGTTAGAGTTATTAATAAAAGTATATCGATATGTAGGTTTAATAAACCTAAGAGACGTTCAAAGAAAAGCTATCGAAAGATCAACCATTTTTTTTTATTGGTCGGATCACATGTATAAAGACCTATTTTTATTGGTCAGTTCATGTGTAACCCTGAAAAATCAGCAAAAATTTGGAAAATTTGCGTTAAATACAAAAATTTGAAAATTTTGGGATTAAGTTAAAAATTTGGAAAAATTTGGAAAAATTTATTTCCAAAATTTTACGGGTCTGATCTACATACACTCTCTCCTGACCACATTGTGACAGAGATGGGTATTTTATTTTTTCAAGATACAAGAATATATTACATCAGAACAGACCACAAAAAATAACAGAACAGGGGCTTGTCCCCAAGGAGACAAGAAACGTAAAATAGAAGAACTAAGTAATATGGAGAAAACGGCAGATATGACAAAAAAAACCGAAAAACAAACAGTTCAACCTCAATAAATGTGTCGAACAAGGAAAATGTAAATACAAATGAAACAACAACAAAACAAACAGAACACATTGAAAACAATAGTCCGAAAGAAGCTGAACTAAGCTAGGACGAAAAAGTAACCCAAGAACTAGAAGCGTTAAAAGACGTAACTAGCGACTATATTAACTCAAACAAGGACTCTATTGTGGTCAACAACAGACCAAGCGAAGTACAACATTTAGTGACAACAACAGGAAAAGAGTTAAACCAAACAGCAGAGACTCGGCCCAGTGTTTTGGTTGAAAGTGATACACCTGGGAATAACAACGAAGAGCCAGAAGCAAACGGAACTAGTTCCACAGATAATGCTAAGGCGCCGGTTGAAAACCAAACGAAACGTAAACCTTGGACCTCCCTGTTCCAAAAATTGAAAAGGGGACAGTTGACGTACTCCACCTTTTCCCGAGGAAAAACATAAGGACAAACAACTCAAATGCACTCATTATAGAAATACAAGGTTTCCAAAGCTCGTTCAACGAAATCATGACGTTGATGTTTGAACAAGTAAAATATAACGTCAGCGCAGCAAAGCAGCACTTCGTCAAAGGTGTGCGTACACACATAGAAATCACATTTACAAGTGAGGAGAAACTTAAATATTATGCATCCAATGGGTTAATCATAGAAAACAAGACATACTTTGGTTATATACCAATGGATGGTGAAATAAGATAGAAATCTCAGACGCCTTATTAAGTGCCTTTGATAACATAGGGAAAGTTGCATCGATTAGACCATTGATGATTGATGGAACCCCTTATATCTTGGATCAATGGATCATTGTATTTGAAACTACAGATGACCCGGAATTAGAGACCAAGATTCCTAGGTTCACACATGTAATGGATAACAAAGTATCCACAGAATAGCGTTCAGCTGAGAAGGCATGCTATTTCTGTGAAAAGGCAGATCACATTAAGAGAGATTGCCAAGAATATAAAGAATCAGTGGAACGTAGGCAGAAATTACACGCACAAAGAGCCAGGGATCCAGAGGAAAAACTGGTCTTGAATGTGCAAGCATTAGGTTTGGATGAGATGTCATAGGAAAATGATATAGCAACCAAACCTGAACAGGAAATCGAAATAAAAAAAGTAGAAATGACTGAAACCGAGGGGTCCACTCTAGTGGAACCACAAGACATAAGCGAGAAAGAGCAGGCAAAAGCATGCATAATTACCAATTATGGCAATGCAGCCGGTGATTCACAGCAGACAGAATCTGAACACAAGGATGAATTAGCCATACTGGGATATGGATCAGCCATTAACAATCCCATACAAACAACGAGGAAGCCTTGGTGAAGATACAAAGGTCTGAGACTAGCCATGAGGCAAATCACAAGGACATTGAGATGGGTGAGTTTACATTAGTAACTCACAAAAAGAATCTCACTAAACAAAAAAAAGGTAGTACTTCGAATAGCACGAATCACACAAGATCAGCTCCCTACAATTTCCAAAGAGGTAGAGGTAGGCGTAACCATCACTAGGATGGAAACAAAGCCTTTTATGTTAAATGACCAGAAAATCTATAATCAAAATAGCCACTTTAAACGTAAAAGGGCTAAATGATAGTGGTAAACAACAAAGGACCTTTATATTAATAAAATCATACAAATTGGACATTATAATGTTACAGGAAACAAACTTAACTAATGAAAACAAAAGAAGCTTTATTAAGCAACAATGGCCTTATGATTCGATTTGGACAGAAAAAACAGCAATTTTAGCTGGCAATAACAATATACAATTCAAAGATACGGAGCCGAAAAATAATGGAAGAGTTATAATAACCAAATTTTCACTCCAAGGACGAGGGTACAATTTTACAAACCTATAAGCTCCACCTAATCCAGAGGACAGAATTGCCTTTTTCAATAATTGGTCACCCAAAATTAGTGAAGAAGATATAAATATCATAGTAGCTGATATGAATACCAACTTATCCCCAAAAAGAATCGCATTAGCCAAGCTACACCTCAGAAAGATCCCTCAAAGGAGATTCTTGCCGAAAAAATAGTGAGATTCCACAATGTGGTAGATTTCGCAAAAGAAAATCCTTTTCTAATATTCTTCCAAAACACTCGTAACAATGGGTCAATGGGAACTTGCATTGACTATATAGTTGTGGACAAGAACTATGGACACTGTATCTCGGAGGTGCTAACATAGCACGGAAACTCGGACCATTTGCTGCTGGAGTGCACACTGAACTTTGACAGACAACAAAGCAGAAATGCTTGTTGGAACTTCCAGAAAGAGAACCTTAAAAATGAAAAACTATTAAATGAGATAATGGAGGAACTTAAAAGTGACAAGTCAGCTTGGGACTGGGACGCTTGTAAGATTAATATCCAATCCATTACAAGGGCCTTCAAAAAACCAAAGAGGCCAGAAAGTGAAATAGCCAGATTAAATAGGAAATTGAAAGTGCTGAGAATACAGCAGGTGAAGGCCAAAAGGAAGGGTCACTTACAAACTCAAATAGGGGTGCTTGAAGATAAGATTAGAACCGAGGTGGCAAGACTGGCTGAGAAGTGAAGCATAAAAGCGAAAGCCAGATGGGTGGAAAAAGGAGAAAAGTTAACAAAATATTTTTTCGCACGTTTTAAAGCTAGGCAAGGCAAGACAAGCCAAAAAATGATAAAAATACCGGAAACAGAGAGTTTAAGGGGAGTGAACACCCTATAATATATAACTACAAGGCGATGGAAAAGATAGTTGGAAATCCACCAGAGGTCACTGCCGAAATGAATGGAACCCTGTTGAGAGCGATCACCAAAGAAGAAATAGAACAAGTCATCAAAGCACTGCCAAACAATAAATCACCCGGGACCAACTGGTTGACCTATGAGTTTTACAAAGGTACTTGTGGCATGGTGGCCACGGTGCTAGAGAAAGTGTTTAATAGGGTATTGGAAGAAGGCGAGATGCCACGATTTTGTAACAAAAGCCTAATTACTTTAATACCCAAAAAAGCAGAGAATTTGAAAGAAGTACAAAACTGGCGACCAATCTCGATGGTTAATGGTGACGCAAAAATCTTCATGAAGATAATGGCAGAACGTTTTAATACAATTTGTAGCGAATTAGTACCAGAATATCAACAGGGTTTCATTAGGAATAGATCAATTACTGACACGGCGCTCGACATTATTACGACAATTAGAAAGCAAAGAGAACAAACGGACATTTGTTGGATGCTATTGGTCGACCAGGCTAAAGCATTCGATAGGGTGAGCCACGAATTTCTAGAGTACACCCTAGGTAAAATGAAATTTGAACAAAAAGCAATAACAATAATAATGAATCTTTTCAAACGGCAAGAAGCACACATAGTCGGCGAAAATGAGCTATTGAGTCCATTTAGAGTGGAAAGAGGTGTAAGACAGGATGACCTCCTTTCTCCTCTTTTATACATTATAGCATTTGAGCCTTTGTTAAGACAACTAAATAAAAAAGTTTCCAGAATTCCCATGGGTAGATATAGGCTTAAATTGGCAGCTTATGCAGATGATCTCTCAATTGGCTTAAGCTTGACCTTGGAATAATATGTTACACCTTTTCAGAGTATATGAAAAGGCATTAAACGTGAAAATAAATAAAAACAAAACAAAGCTAATGCCGTTGACTCCTATGGCAGAAAGAGTGACCCTGGAAGAGGAAGACCAATACATTAAAGTAATGGAGCCAGATTCTATTAATATACTGGAGTATAAAATACAAAGGGATGGCACGCCTAAAAAGGGTCTGTGGGAACAAGTCATTAAAAATTTAAAGAAAATGATAGACCAGTTCAAACTCCAAGATTTGTTCTTTAGAGGGAAAATCTTGATTGCCAACTCCTTAATTTTATCGAAGGTATGGTATGTAGTGTACATTCTAATACCGAACAGGAAACAACTAGCAGAGCTCAACGACATAATTGCAGTATAGGTAAAAAACAAATCCAAGATGCTTCTGAAATATGCCAAATTCCAAGAGGACTACTGCAAAGGAGGACTGCATGCCCTAGTGTTAAAAAACCTAATGGACGCAAGACTGGTGATTATGTGGAAAAAGCTTTGCACAGGAGGTGCTTTGTGGGCAAGATATGAAAGAGAAATAATAAGCGTCAGGCTCAGGGAAAAAAGGGATGTAGAAGCAATCTGGGCCTTGTGAGAGGCGAATATAAGTACCAAGGCGTGGCCAGCTGAATGGAGGGCTCACCCAAGAGCATGGAAACGAATAAAGGGTAGCATCCACTCTACAAGAAATTGGCCTTGGAACTCGAAAGACCTCAGGGTAGGAGAACTGAAAGGGAACCAAATCATGGTAAAAAGGGCGGTGGAAGCCTTGAGTAAGGGGTTATTAAAAGCCCAAGACGGTCTGATCTGACAGACGAGGACGAGACAAGGTGGATCTTTACCAAAGAGGTACAACTCAAAAAGCTGGATATATTCTGGAGAATATACCATAGGGCACTACCACTGGGATACAGATTGAAGCATGTGGACCGCCAGGACGATGGAAGTTGCCCCTAGCGCCCTGGGAAAGAACAGACTATAGAACACTTTCTAATAGCCTGCCCATGAGCGAGACGGTCTGGAGGGAGACTCTTAGGTTTATAGAACCGCTCAACGAAACCAGACGTCCTACAACGAAACAAGAGGTATTCTCATTAAATCATTGGCCATGTAAACAAAACAAGAATGCAGCCCGATGGTTGCATGTACAAACATGCTATGAAATCTGGTGTATATATACTAGAGCAAAGTGGGAAGAAGGCTGCCTCACAAGTTTGGAATAACACAAAGGGTAAAGGCGAGAATAAGGACAGAAATTAAACAGTTGAAATTTAATTTGTTAGGAAGACAGAAAAAATTAAGGATAGATATAGATTCCTTATTTGTAATTAGGCAATAAAGAAATTTAATAAATAAAGATCGCCAAATGCGACCCCTAGGAATAAACCTAGGGGAAATTTCAAAAAAAAAAATCTAAATTAAATATCCACAATATCTATTACATCAAACAATTCTTAAATCATGACTGTTCAAGACTATTACAATGAAAACAGATGTTCCATAACATTGAGAAAATAATACAAGTCAAAAGATTGAAATACAACAGATAATAAGAGAAAGATATTTACACATCATTGAGGGTAATATAAATCCATTTACAATTAAGAAGATAGAACAAGCCAGAATAAACTAAACCAAATAGGTATTAACAAACCAGAGAGTAATAGGAAAAGTTAGAAAAATAAAGAGTAACATCGGCAAATTTTATATATAGATATATATCGATTACTAACCGGTAAGATATATATCGATTATCAACACCTCTATCGATTTCTATCGATAGTGATAGTAATCGATATATATCCGGTTAATTGATTACTATTGATAGTGATATCAATTAATAATTATTATATTCACATAATCATATTTTACAGGTTTTCGCAAGTTTTCGCAATTTAATTATAAATTTTTTTTTATTTATTATTATTATTATATAATATATTTTAATTTATTAATTATACAATATTCGCTATTTAATATAAAATTTTATTTTTTTATTATATATTATATTTTAAATATTATATATATTATATATTATTATAAAAAAAATGACAAAAAAAATAAATACAAAAAAAACGAAACCAAAAAAAAATGAAACCAAAAAAAATAAACTATTATATTCTTTATATT
>QKWP01000592.1:155861-178496 GCA_003550325.1 Gigaspora rosea
TTCTCTTTTTTTTTTAACATACTTTTTTTTGAAATTTTACTTTTTTTTTTTTTTATTTGGTGATCCGGGTTAAAATTTTTGTGACGCGGTCAAAACAATATGCAATCGTTAAAGATCTGCTAATCGTCATATATCGTTTCAAATAATTATGATTATAATCGATTTATAAATATATATTGTTTCAAAATAATTATGATTATAATCGATTTATAGATATATAACGATTTAATATAAAAAATGATATATATCGATTATAGATATATATCGATTTTTATTCAATTTAATCAATATATAACGATATTATGATATATATCGATTATAGATATATATCGATTTTATTCAATTAATCAATATATAACGATATTTTAATCGATATATAACGATATTATATACTCGATATAAACCGATTAAGTGCTATATATCGATCAATATCTATGTATAAAATTTTCTGATGAACCTGATTTCGTTTCATCATACGACAACACGAATATCAAATCCGGTATGCTCATATTAGTGATATAGGCTGATGCCAAATTCTCGGGCGGACCCAGCTGTGGAAATTAATCTGCCCGGTCGACCGGGCTGATCATATTGTTAAAAAACTTTCAGTCAAACAAAAATGCAAACTAGTCTTATACTTTGATCTTCTCAATATGAAAATAGTCAGAATTACATCATGATACTTGTGCAAGATTTCAATTGCTAAAAATTACTTGAATTAGTCGATATAATGATCAGCACATTATAAGTGCACACATACATATAATGTTACATAAATTACAAATAATAGGAAGAGTGCATGTGATGCATATATATATAGTGGTTCTACTATATGTGAATAGGAAGCGGTTATAAGAGGGTCCGATGGGTCCTCTTATAGCCGGTGATCTACTAGGTTATTTTCTCATAGTTGGAAATAAAAGTGATAAGTATGACAGTGGTTTACTAACTTATAATCGATAATCAGTGCTTTAATAAGTGAGTAGTCAGAACTCCTAATTGACTAGTTGAATTTATAAATATTGACTAGAAAAGTCGACTATTCGATTTTAGTTAGATAGAATGTTATACGCATGTTTTAACTAATAATTATAAGTTATACAATGAAATTTTATTAGACGAAAAAAATTTAACTATATACCAGCCAAGCTGATCTGCAGGAATGTGGGCCAAGGGCTGACCCGCCCGCCTGCCCAGCTGATGGGCCAAGGTCAGCCCGTATCACTAGCTCATATAAGTATAGCCTATTAATATGTAAAATAAATATGCCCAATTAAGTATAATTTCATTCCTGGTATATGAGTATATAGTGGCAAAGCCACAAATTATAAGCTGGTTATTATTGTAACATATTAAGGTCATATAATATTAGCACCCTAATTCATTTAAGAGATTACCAAATTTTCTCGTTTTCGCCTTTGATAATCAGTGATTATCATTTCATCAGGCCGGCAAAAAAACAACAACAAAAAAAAATAATAAATATCTAGCAAATAGAAACATAAAGTCATATTGGGCTATAAATTTTTGTGTCTAAAAATCTTATTTTTACTATCGCCTTAAATTCCTATTGTGCAGGTACTTTCTGGGTATTATCCAGGTATTTTATCTGGTATTATCTGGGTATGTTTATCCGGGTAGCTAAGTTCACAACCCAGATATCTGACTATCTGTGGATAATCTGGATGATACCCTACCTTGGTACTATCACTACTTGGGAGGTTAGCTCTTCTAGCTAAGTCAGTTAGTGGTACCAACTTGGTCTTCTGTTTATTAATTCTTGCACCAGTGGCAACTTCGTAGGTGTTGAGCAATTTTTGTGTTTCTAGCCAATCTAAATATAAACCAATTCCAATTGTAAGGTCATCAGCATATGCTACTGTTTTAAAAAAAGATTGTGTACTGGAATGCATTGTCAAGTGCTATTAAGAGAGGTTCAAAAGCTAAGATATAGAGAAGAAGGAAGAGGGGGTCGCCCTGCTGAACCCCTTTCTTGACCCTAAATGGTTCTGAAAGACAACCAGATTCGAAGATGTGCACTTCTTGGAAATTCCCAACTAAATTTCTAAACCCCTTGCAAAAGTTCATTCTCCCTATAACAATTTGTAAAAAGCTGTGGTCAATGCGATCGAATGCTTTTTGTTGATTCACAAACATCTAGTGCTGTTTGAATATAGAACGTCTTGTAACAAAGCCTGTTGGTGTGAGGGCACTATGAAATTGCATATTTTATTTAAACGCGATGCCATAATCTTCATAAAGATTTTTGCATCATAATTTACTAGTGAAATCGGTCTCCAATTATCTAGACTGGTTAGATCCATTAATTTTTCAGGATTAGAGTGATCAAATTCTTGTGCCAGGAGTACGGCAGAACCTCTCTTTCTAGTATTTGGTTAAAAATAGCTGTTAAAACAGGTGCAACAGCATCCTCCAAGAGCTTATAAAATTCGTATGTAAGCCCATCAAACCTAGAGGACTTGTTGTTGGGAAGATTTCTAATAGCAGCCACAACTTCATCTTGCTTAATAGCTTGCATTAGAGCCAGGTTTTCTGATTCTGGGACCATAGGAAGGTTCCTTGTGATCGAGTTGGCGGCCACTAAATCAATTTCTTCTTTTTTGCAAATTTTTGTGTATTGTTCCTTAATGAAGCATAATGCTTCATCTTCTTGATCTATCAAATATGAAGCTAGGATCTTTATTTCTTTTAAGACTGAACTGTTATGTCAGATCTTGTATCGCGAAAAGAAGTATTTTGTAGATTTTTCACCCTGTTCTATCCAATGAGATTTAGACGTATTTGCCATCTTTCAGCCAATTGTGCGAGCTCATCTTGAAGTTGCAAATTGAGATCATCAATCATCTGGTGCAAATAGAATTGATTGTGGTTTTTTGCTAATGTTTCTTTTAGTTTTGTTATCCTTCTGTTCAGCTTTGTTATTCTGCTCTCTGGAGCTTTGGGGGTTTTTTTAACCCTTCATCTCTGCTGGCTGTTGGGCACGTTTGGCGCTCTTTATTTATAATCAGAATTTATTACATTACATATCAAACTATATTTATCTATCTAATTTAACCATCTATTCTAATGCAAGCAAATTTTGCTTTTTGCTTGCTCGAACCTTTTCCAGTCCTCACTCTAATTTCATTCGCCAGCCTGTACTTCATACGGCAGATCGCTGTATCAACTGTTAAGTTCTCGTTACCTCATTTGTGAGCTGTAAACATACACCAAATTTTATAGATGATTGTGATGTGAAGCCAAATTATTGCTTATTTCATATGCAGGTTGTGGATATTGTCCGCTAGGAAGATATTTTCAAGCTTGTTCAGTGGCAAGTCTTCTTATTCCAGGTCAGACTTCTATAAGTTATCTCTCAGGTCTTCTTGCTTATTCTGCACATAAGCCAAAAATGTTCCCGACTCTGAGTTATGCCTTCTAGGGTTCCTCAAATTCAAATCAAATCAAATATTGGATCAATTTGAATTTGATCAAATCAAATCGACCCTGATTTGAATTTGGTTTGATTCAAATATTTGAATTTGAATTTGATTTGAATTTGAATTTTTAATAGTAATTTTCAAATCTAATCAAATATTTGTCACATCAAATTAAATTTGGCCATATTTGAATTTGATCAAATCAAATATCATCAAATTTGAATTTGAATTTGATCAAATATTTGATTTAAATATTTGAAGATCAAATCAAATTGCGGAACCCTAATGCCTTCACACCATGGGCAATCACCCTTTTCTTTTCCATTCCATGTGTTTAGTTCGATATCCCAGCAGGAGAGCCCCATGATGCAGTCTCTACATGATGTCTGTTTTTATATTTGCGATCCTATTTATACACAGCCAAGTGGGGGTATAGTTCCTCTCTTTCTTTGTGCCTCTGGCCACTTGCTTAGTGTTGTATCTCAGCATCTCAATAACTTGTTTGGTTGTAATTTGCTTACCTATCTATTGATCCACCTTGACCTTGGATTCCTCCCAAGGCCAGTTGAATTAATGCTTGGATCCAGATACTAAACCGAATATCCGGATAGATCATATGGGCTGATTTATGGAATTGCCAATAACTTTTGATATACTAATCTATTTTTGAATAATTTATTACCAAAATATTGGTCTCGATGAGATAGTTCTAATGAATCCAAAATCATCAAAATCCAACCACAGAATCCCAAGATAATTAAGCTTTGTATTTTTACTATTAACTTTTACTATATAGACAATCAACGTATGGATTGGTTTTACTATGTAGACAATCAACGTATAGATTGGTTTTCATATATGAAAACCAATCCATACGTTGATTGTCTATATAGTAAAAGTTAATATAAAATTATACAAAATCTTAATTATCTTGGGATCCTATAATTGGATTTTGATGATTTTGGATTCATTAGAACCGTCTCATCAAGACCAACATTTTGGTAACAAAATTATTCAAAAATAGATTAGTATATCAAAAGTTATTGGCAATTCCATAAATCAGCCCATATGTATCCTTTTTCACTTTCTCTAATTCAAATTTATATCCGGATATGTGTTGGTTATAATCCGGATTGTATCTGGATTTAAAGCTATTACTATAAATCCTGGAACACTCAAAAATTTTCTCAAATTTTTTCTGTTTCCTCCAGTAAATTACCTAACTTATCGGAAATACATTGCTGTCTCCGGACTGAAGGTTCGAAAATAGCAATGTAGTTTCCGGAGAATTAGGTAATTTAACAGATAAAACAGAATAGATTCAGGAAACAAGAAAATTTTAGGTATCCCAGAATTTATGATAATACAAAAAATTTTTTTATTAAATGATACCGGTCTGAATTGAATAGCTTGACAAATTTTAACTATGTGAATCAAATTAATGCCTGAATCCATATATCTAATTGGATATTCAGATTGATATTATGTTTTATAGTTATTATTATAAATTCTTTGAAACACCCAAAAATTTTCTTGTTTCCTTGAATCTTTTCAGTTTCGTCCAGTAAATTACATAACACTATGGAAGCTGCATTGCTATTTTTGAACCTTCAACCTAGAGACATCGATGTAGTTTTTTGGAAGTTAGGTAATTTACTGGACGAAACAGAAAAGATTTTGGCAACAAGAAAACTTTTAGATGTTCCAAACTTTTTGATCAAAGTCATACTAAACTTCTCTGATTGGCAGATGTTGATTAGTATATAATATCTGGATAAAAAATCAGATTCAATGACCTGTGGGTCTATAGTGTAAGTAGTTACGCTTCCAGGTCTCCAAACGCAAGGTTGCCAGTTCAAGCCCTACTGGAGGACAAGAAAAACTATATAAGGTCATAAGACAGATGAGCTTGAACCAGGATGCTGGGACCACAGTTGTCACCTGCAGCACTATAAAGTTTCTCAGTGGATCTCAGCTGAAAACAAAAATGAATACCTCCCCAGTTGCACAATTCGAATACCTTTGGTATAATTTTGGTTGAACAGGCATACCTCTGTCAAAATTCTGGTCGAATATAAATACTTCCAGCACAATTCCGGTTGAAATACTTGGACAGTCCCAGTCTAATCTCCTGGTTGTAAATGGGGAACCGGTTGGGAAAATTAGAATAGAATCTTTACCTTAGATAGTAAAACTGTATATGTAACATGTATAAATGAGGCGCTGACTAGGAGTCATGTGTTTAGGGAACTGTGGACTCTACAGGGTCCTACACCGCAGCTGTCATATGACAGACTTAACACACATGTACACTAGTCTGGTGACATAAAAATGATATAATTAATAAATGAGCACCAATTGTGCTCCAAAAAAAAATCAGATCCATAACATTTAAAATAAAAAATCTGGATTTATTATTCACTTTGCAAAAATAAAATCAATTATCCTTTTTATATCTGGATTAGAGTCTGTATTGGGCTGGGCTAAACCTGTGGGTTCTAGGATTGGGCTAGGTTTATGCACGGGTCGGGTCTAAATTTTAAAGTTTGTTTGTAAAGTGGGCCAGGTTCAGGTCAGGTATATTAAATATTGGACCCGGGTCAGGTTTAGTAAATAGACCCGGTACAGCCCAATAATACTCTACTATTATTTTTGCTGTAGTTCCTATTGGCTACAACCTATTATAGTTAAAATAAAATATTTTCTTAGTATATAAAAACTTTAATTACAAGTTTAAACTAGTATAAATATAGTTAAACTTTTATATTTATATTATTTTTATACTTACTATTACCAATATAGACTTCTTTTATCCAAAATTGATTAATAAATCTGCATTTACTACTATATAAATTTAAAAAAATTTTTTAGCATGTCAAAATGCTTAAAATTTTTAATCTTCATTAGATTAAATGATGAAAATGGTCTCCCCATGATCACAGATACAATAAACAATAACATGCGTAAACCCATAATCGCAAAGAAAGTTTCACAAGTTATTTGTTCTCTTCCTAATAACAAATCTCCCAAAACAGATGGGCTCACCTATGAGTTCTACAAGCTCACAAATGAAACAGTAACCCCGGTCTTAGTGAAGGTGTTCAACAAGGTCTTAGAAGGAGGCTCCATGCCAATATTCTGGCACAAGAGCCTAATTACACTAATACCTAAAAGGGAAAGGATCTATCTCTAGTTAAAAATTAGCGCCCCATCTCAATGGTCAATGGGGATGCTAAAATCTTTATGAAAATTTTCGCAGACAAAATGAATGAAATGTGTAGGGCAATTATACCTAATACCAACAGGGTTTTATTAAGGGCAGGTTTATAGTTGACACCGCCATGGAAATAATGATCATACTATGAAACTCACGTGACTCAACCATTCAACACTGGATCCTACTGATTGACCAGGTTAAAGCTTTTGACAGAGTTAACCATGAATTCTTGGCTCTCATAATAAAGAAGATGAAATTTGAAAGAGAATTATAGAATTAATAAAAAACCCCAAATAGCCCATATCATTGGAGGTAGTTCTATATCTTCCCCCATTCACATTGGGCGAGGGGTGAGACAAGGGGATCACCTCTTTCCCTTGCTCTATATACTGGCATTTGAACCGCTTCTTTTGCAGATTGATAAGAAGATTAGGGGTATACCCTTGGGGCCACATTGTTCTTTCAAACTTACAGCATACGCCGATGACCTTTCCCTGGAAATCGGCTCTCGTTCTGACTGGGAAACCTCAATTAAGATGCTTGAAGACTACGAGAAAGCTTCAAATACCAGAATAAACAAGAAAAAAGCTAAACTAGTCCCACTTACACCCTCTGCAAAAGTTGTAAACTTACCAGGAGAAGAACTTTACGAGAAGGTTCCTGAACAAACCTCCTTCAAAATTCTAGGCTTTGAAGTTTTGAGAGATGGCTCTCCAAAGAAAGGACTTTGGGAGGAAATTATTAAAAAATAAAGGCCCAGATAGAAAAATTAAACGTGAGAAATCTCTTGTTTAAAAGGAAGATAATGTTGATCAAGTCCCTGGTTCTTTCTAGAATGTGGTATGCCGCCTACATTCTTCCTCCTAAAAGAAAACACATATCCGCAATTAATGACCTCATTTTAAACTGGATAAAACATAAATCCAAGTTCCTTCCCAAATATGCCACATTCCAAAAGAACACAGATGAAGACGGATTGGGTACTCCTGTCATCCAGAACATGTTAAATGCACAACTCATAATGATTTGGAAGCGTTTGTGCACAAGCAGCGCTACCTGGGCCTGTTACGAAAGAAACGCAATTTCAGGGGAAATTAGGTCCAAAAGGAATCTCAGTGTTATACAAGCGCTAAAGTCAACCCCAGTCAATAAGAAAGCCTGGCCGAAAGAATGGAGAGGACACATACACACTTGGATAAAATTAGATGAGGATATCTCATCAATGAGTCATTGGCCGTGGTTTCTGGAAAATCTGATAATTGGCAAAACAAATGGCCAGGAGATGACAGTCAAATGGATAGTGCGGCGATTAAATGCAATAAGATATGGGATCAATGTAACCTCGGACAATAACCAACCGGACAATTTTAGTTGGCTAAAGACAAAAGAACACATTAACAAAAAGCTAGACATTTGCTGGCGGCTGCACCATGGGGCCCTACCTCTTGGGTACCGAACACGATACCTAGACTCAGAACACAGGGGCAATTGCATATGGTGTGTCGAAACCAGACAAACCATCGAGAATTTCGCAATCAAATGTGACATGAGTAAAGAAATATGGCAAGTAGCCTATAAGATGATGCATATTACAGCAGGTACGATTCCCCAACCACCTCCCAAGAAGCTCTTGAAGCCGGTAACATAAAAGAGAAGATGAAACAGCAAGCCGCACAGTGGCTTCATATTCAGGTAATATACACGATATGGTGCTTATTCGCAAAAGCCAAATGGGGTGGGGAGATAATATCTAGAACCGGAGCCATATAGCAAGCTGAGTTCCAGCTTAAAAAAGAACTCCGGCAGTTACATTCAATCTGGGCCCCAAAATAAACCGAGTTTATAGTGCTTTAAAATTTAATATAGTTAAAAACATGTAAAATTGTGATAGTCTTAATAAAGAGTGCCAACTGCGCCTCGGTCATATGACTGAGAAATTTAAAAAAAAAAAAAAATGGATGAAAATGAATGGATATGTCATGCCCCAGATTGGAATCTACCCAGTTCAGAATTCAGCTACCATGTAAGAAAAAAGTAGCGAGTAGCACAGTCCACATTACGTACCTCTGCAAAAAATTTAACGTGCAAATCATGGACCACAAACTGTGCCTTCACTGCAATTTCCATATAAAAACTTGCCAAAATCCGGGATCGCTAAAGCCTTGTACCCATGTAACTTTTGAAATTTTAGTTATAATTAGGGTTAGGGTTAGTTTACCGTTAGGAGAGGGTATATATATAAGTAATATTGCCTTCTCTACATTTTTTATTAATGCACCAGAATGGGCTTAGACTATCATTTTTATGTTTTTGCGGTTTTTTTGATTTTTGACTTCTTCGTGTAAACACAATTTTATGATTCTGATTGGCTGATCTATATATAAAAAATCACGTGGGTACAAGGCTTTAGCGGACCCCCAAAATCCATGGATTTTGGTTTAGTAAACTGCTGCAAAATCCGGTCCATTTTACTGTTCAAAATTTATAGGCGAACATGTCAAAAATGGCACGGTAAAAAGAAACTATCCCATACCTCACGTGCCAATCACAGTGCACTATCCTATTATTTTAGTAAACGTGTCAAAGTATGTGTATTTTGGCTTAGTAAACTGCTACAAAACTGGTTCATTTGCGATTCAAAATTCATGCATAGACCCATAAGGGCAGTGTCATTAATCACCTGATTATTTTTTATCAGAGGCCTACCCCCCCTCTTCCTCAATATATAAATAGTCAGGTTCTTATATATAATTTCAACTTTTTTTACCCCCCTCCCCCCCTAAAAAATCACCTGATTTTTGTTACTCCCCTAATGGCATGGGTATCACACGTACCCCTTTTCTTACAGGGCTGTCCTGATCCAGAATTGGGTTACCAGATTTGGGCTTAAATTTTCAAACCTATAATAAATTTGGGCAAGTTTGGGCCGGGCTTACAAAATAATCAGACCGAACCCGTAACTTTTTATTGCTGAACTTGAACTTTGGGCTTGTAAATATTTTCAGATTTGGGTTTGGGCTTGGAGATACTTGACCCAATCTGGCCCATTACAGACCCTAATCTGGATACATTCAGATTTTGTAATCTGGATCTAGCTAGGATCCTTCCTTTGACTTTTTCCCATGCTTTGATGTACGGTTTCCATTCGTTTGGCCAGGCTTTTAGTTTTACTGGATTTGCGTTCAAGGCCAGGTGTCACTTTTTTCCCTTGCAATTAGTTCATTTAGTACCAATGCCTAGGTGCAATTTTTCATGACTAAGCTTTTCTAGACCATGATAAGTCTGGTGTTCGAGAGGTCTCTTAAGATTGGGGCTTTCAGTTTGAGATTCTCATATGTAGAATATTTAGGTAACATTCTAGATTTCTGTTTAATTCAGAATGAAAGCTGATCATTTAATTCTACTAGCTATTTTCTATTTGGGGCATATACAGAATCATGGAGTTTATTTCCAGGATCTTCCCTTTAAAGAAGAGATTTCTTTTGCCGAATTTTTCTATTAATTTTTTGATCTCCTCTAGTTTCTTAGCCCAGAAGCCTTTTACAGGCGAGCTATCTCTTTTTATATCATGGCCTAAGTTTGTCAGGGAGTCATTTTCCCTACATTTAACTGGTTCTTCTTCCCCTTTTAGTTCTACTCTTTCTGCAGTTGGAGTCAAAGGTATCTATCAGCTTAGTTTTTTTTTTGTTTATTCTTGCGTTTGATGCAGCCTCATAAGTTTGTAAGAGTTCTGTCAGCTTATCCTAGTCTGAGCTCGAGCCCAACCCAATGGTGAGATCATCAGTGTAGGCAGCCAGTTTGAAGTATGAGTTCCCCAGCGGTAAGCCTCTGATTTGATTCTTTACTTGGATTAGTAGTGGTTCGAAGGCGATTACATAAAGTAAAGGTGACAAGGGGTCACTCTGGCATACCCCCTGCTGACTTTAAATAATTTTGAAATCTCATTGCTCCCTACGATATGAGTCTCTTGGTTTGTGAAAAGAATATTTACTACATTTATAAATGTGCTGCTAAAATAACCCTATCAAAGGCTTTCGCCTGGTCGATCAATAGCAGCCAATGTTTGTTTGATTTCTCTATTGACCCTCATTGTGGTGATAATGTCCAGAACTGACAATACCATTTTAGTTGTTGGCAATGAATTCATTGCAGATCTTGTTTAACCTATTTGCCATTATCTTCATGAAAATTTAAGCATCACTGTTGACTAGGGAAATCACTCTCCAGTTGCTAATTTCCTCAAGGTTTTCCTTTTTGGGTATTAGGATTAGAATGTTTTTATGCCACGATAAACCCTATTAAAGACCACCTCCAGTACTGGTACCACTTTTTCCACAAGTATTTTATAAAATTCGTAAGTTAGTCCATCTGTCCCTGGTAATTTGTTTTCTGGGAGTTCTTGTATTGCCTGAAGTATTTCTTCTTTGCTGAACGGACATGTTCCATTCTTTACTGATCTGAGGGAGGTTGCTTGTGATCCTGTTTTTGGCCACCTTGTCAATTTCTTCCTGCTCGTAGAGCTTTTCATAGAAGTTTTTGATATGGTGTAGAGTACCTTTTCATGGCCCTCGTCCTCCGGAGACTTGATCCTATCTTGACAATTAGCTGATTTTCTAGCCTTGTAATAGGCATAAAAGTATTTGATAGATCACTCCCCTTTCTCTATCCATCTCACCTTTGATCTTCTGCACCAGTTTTCTGATATTTTTCTAGTTTCTTTTTCAACTGTATTTTAAGATATTCAGCCTGCCATTAACATTCTTATCTGTTGTGTTTCCCGCTACCGTTGCTGCAAGTTTAGTAATCTTCTTGTGCAGAATCTCTATCTTCTTTTCTGGTGGTTTTGGTTTTCTGAAAGCTCTTATAATTGATTGGATATTCAACTTGCAAAGGTCCCAGTCTAGTGTGGAGCTTTCCTCATCTAGCTCCTTTTCATTTTCAAGACATTCCTTGTCAAACCTCCATAGTGGGCTGTGCTTGTTTTTACCCGAAGATTTAAGCGAGCATTCCAAAAGCATATGGTCAGAGTTGCCGAAACGTAGCATAACCTCATTGACCAGGTGCCTGTATTCTGCTTCTACAAAAATGTAATCAATAGACTAGCCTCCCTGCGTGTTTTGTAGAGTTGTTACCCGGGTCACGAGTCAGAAATTGATCTAACCCGGGTCAAACGGATCAAGATTCAAAATAGGTAAATTTTTTAAATTGCGCAATTTATATATCAGTATTGATATAGAAAATATTAAATACACTTTTTTTTTTATTCCCCAAGAACATATTCTTGCTAACTTGATTTATTTATTCTCGATTTATTTATTATTTATTTAACAATAAGTATTTGACAAATTTTTTAAAATAATATTTGCACTGCAATGTTCATTCTGATAATTTATTTAAATCTTTAGGTAATTTGTCTATCATGCAGTTTCTTTTCTCATTCTTAATGCAAACATAGGATTGTTAATGGAGTACTCCAAACTATAATAAAATATATAAACCATTCCGGTTTGAAACTGAAGTGGTTTATATATTTCCGCAATTTGATTTGATCTTCAAATATTTGAATCAAATATTTGATCAAATTCAAATTCAAATTTGACTATATTTGATTTGATCAAATTCAAATATGGCCAAATTTGATTTGATTTGACAAATATTTAATTTGATTTGAAAATTACTATTAAAAATTCAAATTCAAATCAAATTCAAATTCAAATATTTGAATCAAATCAAATTCAAATCAGGGTCAATGATTTGAACAAATTCAAATTGATCCAATATTTGATTTGATTTGAATTTGAGGAACCCTACGCATTGGTTGGTTTGAATTTTAAAGATATATTTAAATCATATATGTTTTGTTATTTTTTAAGATTTTTTTAATGTTTTTTAATGTTTTTTTAATGTTATATTCTTCCTTGTCAATACCTGGAAGTATTTCACATTCGTTTAATTGCCGTTCAGTACCTTAATTCTGGAACTATTTGCCAAATTCAATAACCATCTGTTAGGTTTTACTAATTTCGTTATTTTAAGTTATTTAAATATAAAATTTTTATTACCTAATCAAAAACGTGTGAAGCAGACCAAAGCTTTAGAGCTAATTTTAGAAGCAAAATTGATTTCACAAATTGAGGGTTAAGGTGTGTTCTTTTTTCAGTAATCGTGAGACCTGCAGAGGAAAAAAGACATTCGGATGGGACTGATGTGGCTGAAATACAAAGATACTTGTGAGCAAGTTTTGTGAGTATAGGATAATCTAATTTTCTTGAAGCCTACTACTAAAGGATGTCTGTTTCGCTTGGAACCCTTGGCAGTAATAAATATGAATTAAATTCACAGTTAGCAATATTATCATTATCTGGATATAAATTCTCTTGAAAACGACTAGCCATAGGATTGGCAAAAATATCTTCGCTATGCATTGTATTATTAGATGCTGAATCTGATATATTGCCTGCTTCATAATAATTAGTAGCCAATTCAAGATATTCTATGCATGCTTCTGAAATAGTTTGTTGTTTCTCATCCTTTGTAAATATTTGCATATCTTTTGTTCATGGGTCAAAAAAAGCAGCAAGTCGGATCAGTTTTGTTGGTTCTAAAAATCTTTCCTAAAGTGATTCATAAAGATGATTGCCAAACCTCTCTTGAGAAAGTGTTGGATATTGCGAACCGGACAATTTTTTCGAAATAACCTCGTAAGGATACAATAATTTAACTAACTCATTTACTTTTTCCATTCATTCGACGACAGCTCTTTTTCTTCATAACTTCTCAGTGAACTATTATTGTTAATTTCGACTAAAAATGACTTGTATCGATACATTGCTGGTTTAAGAATTGTCAGTTGTTTTAATAAATAAAATGTAGAATTCCACCTCGTCGAGACGTCACAAACTACAAAAAAAAGTTATTCCAGTCTTCCATCTCCATTTGAGCTTCTAAAAGAAACTGCTTTTGCTTTGGACTTCTGCTAAAATGTGACACAACATCTTTGCATCATTTTATTAAATTAGTAATTTCAAAACAACCTTTTAATGCATCATTTATTGCGAGCTGTAAAGTGTCCAAAACAATGGATTCTAAAAATGGCATGCTTTCGTTCTAACCTTTCTGAACATAATTTGATATTTGCTTCGTTATCAACCGTACCACTAACAGTTATACGCTTAAGTTAAAGATCATCTAAAACTTCAACAATTTTATTTAAAAGGCATTCCGAGGTATGGGGATATGGGAGATACGAAATGTTACCAGTAATCTCTTTTACTTGAAAACTATCGTTTATCCAATGTAGAGTAAGTCCGATATACGGATCTACATTATTTGATGTCCATATATCGGTGGTAAAAGAAACATAATTAATTTTAGCACCATCATGTGCATACTCACGAAGGTTTTGCAAAATTTTATCCTCGGAATTAATGAGAATTTCTTTTAGACGATCATTATTAAGTACATTAGCCTAGGTATCGAGTCCTTCAATTATTCTTTTAAACACTCATGATTGAATAATTGAAACTGGTTGAAGTTCTTCGACTATAAAAGCAGTTATATTATTATCAAGATTTTTTTGTTTAGGAATATTCGATGTGTATTTTTTCACTTTGCTAAATGACTGCACTATTGTTGGTTGTGAGAATTCAGGAGTTACGGAAAATTCACAACTATTATTACTATTTACTGCAACTTTTACTCGAACACCTTCTACCATAGCTCATAAAATATGATGTTTGTTTCTCAAATGTCGCCATAAATTAGAAGTAGATCCGTCCTTTAAATATTTTGTTTGTGGAATACAACTTTTATGATGACAAACCCAATACTCTAAATTATCAATGGATCTTATTTCATAAAATTCTTTAACAGGACTACCGCTTGGTTTTTCGATTTTTTTTTTTTGACTAACAATTGCCTACCAGTATGTGATAATGTAGAGGACTGAAATGAATCTTCATTATTATCATTACTATCTGTATTGCCAGATTCAGACCCATCCAAATCAACACCAGCAGGCTCATCCAAATCAACACCGCCAGGCTCATTCAAATTAGAATTCTCAGGCTCGTTCAAATCAACATCCTTAGGCTTATACAAATAATTATCCTCGGACTCTAACACCATATTATCTAAATATTCGTCAGTCATCATTCTATAGAATAAAAATAATATTGTGAATTACTTGTTTGCAATAAACATGATAAGTACTTACGATATGTGTAGTTAATAATATTCAATTTAACAGATATAATTTGGCTTTTTGCAGACCAACTAGTAAGCATTTATAAGTGAAATTTGGTCGTTAAAAACTTTGAAGTGATTACTAGACAATTCTATATACGTACGTACGGCGCAAGAAATCTATACTATTCATCATTCTTTCCCACACTAGTTCTATAATTACCAACTGATTCTATGTATATACATGAAAGCAAGAAATCAAACCAAGAAATCAAACCATTATTCTTATACCAATTCCATAGAATGATAAAATAATCTTGGGATGCTTACCAATCCATTCTGTATATGCAGGGAAATCAAATCCATTACGCCAATTCCATAGGGGTGATAGCAATAATCTTGAAATGCTTGCTGATTCGTTCTATATATGTACGTACATTAAACTATCATTATTTCCCACACTATCACCAAACAAAAATTTAAAAATCTCATAAAATTATAGCTTAGCCAATTTTAGATAATGCACTAACGTTTTAATTCAGCCCCATAAATAACAATTTGCTTCGTATTGTTCATACTGAAAATTCTAATATATCAAAATAAAAATGATAAATTTGTTATTAATTATCGTTATTTTAATTGATGATCCGCCAGTCATCAGGTGCATGATCATAGTGTAATGTGATACAGATCATTATATAAATTACTATATATGTAAATATTACGTTCGCCCAAGGAAAAATATTTTTTTTACTAAGTTAATCGATTTTGTTGACTAATTGAAAGTTGTAGAGCTCGTCGTTGCGGTTCTAATGGTATTAAATCATCCAGATCGGCCCAGTGGAAGCCAAGAAATCTTTAAAAAACATGTCAACGACTATATAAAATCTCTATGTAAACAATAGATTGTTTACATAGAAATTTTATATAGTCATTGACAAGTTTTTTAAAGATATCTTGGCTTCCACTGGGCCGATTTGGATGATTTAACCACTATTAGAACCGCAACGATGAGCTCTACAACTTTCAATTAGTCAACAAGATCGATTAACTTAGTAAAAAATATTTTTCCTTGGGCGAACGTAGCATTTACATATATAGTAATTTACATAATGATCTGCATCACGTTACACTATGATCATGCACCTGATGACTGGCGGATCATCAATTAAAGATAATTTTACTTAGCATATTATTTCTATTTAGAAAGATCCAATTTTTTTGAGCGTTATATCAACTTTAAAAAAACAGTATAACCTCCCTGCCAAAATCGATAACTGTAATAAGAAAATCGGGAGTTTTTTTTTTTTAGGATTTTTTATATGACTGTTGACCCGGGGCATGACCCGGTAAATATCTTGACCCATCTGGGTCATTATTTTCTGATCCGAGTAATAACTCTAGTGTTTTGGAAGTAAATTAAGAAAGGTTTTTTCTCTGAACAATCCGCTACATTAATGAAGTCCCGTGTTAGATCTGTTAATATTTTCTTGAAGGATCATGTTGAGGTGCCGCTTGGCTGTTCCGATTGTTTGTAGGGTTTATGTTAACATTCAAATCTCTTGCCATTATGTTTATTGCTCCTTGCTTTGTTTCCGGGAGCCAGAATTTGAAGAACTCTACTCTTTCTGGTGTGTTCGGTAGTGTGTAGATGTTGGTAATATGGTATTCCTGACCTTTAAAGGTAAATTCCATCTTCCTCCATGTGATATTTTTGTGTTAGAAAATTCTATGTCCTTGTTGCCTGCTAAGATTGCCAATTTGTTGGACCATATGGGATCATAGGTCTACTGTTTTTGTAGGAAGGTCACCACATTCTGATTATTCATATTGGTTTCCTATAGGCATATAATATCTAGTTTGTATGATTTCAAAAGAGTGAACGTGTTTCTTTGTTTGCCTCTATCATTTATCCCTTTTATGTTTAAGATTGCTAGTTTGAGTTGATAATCTGAGGCATGTTAACGTAAAGGGTTAGCGCTTTCAAATTAGTGTTGGGATTAGTTCTCGCCCCTTTTTGGTTATTGTAAGGGGTTGGTCTCCTGTATTCTTTTTTCTTATTATTTACTCCCTTTTTGGTATTGGGTTTTCTATAGGTTACTATCGTGAACCCTTCCATTTTCAAATCTGGGTTATGCAAGACCTTTTCCGTGTCCACTATTGGGTAGTTGGCCCTATCCATTTCTGGATCCTCCTGCAGGTCCTCAGAGTTTCTGACTTTATCATATTCTAACTCGGAGATGGCTAAAGCCAAGTAACCACGTGATTTTTTGAAATTTTAGTTAAAATTCGTATCAGAGTCTGTTTAGTGTTAGGGTCGGGGTTAGGAGTAGAAAAAATTATAGGGATGTTAACGGAGTGCTCTAGGGTGGTGTAGTATATACTCTGGCAGAGTATCCCTTAACACCACACCATACTGAAGTATGAATCAGAGCATACTCCGAAGTGTAACCCGGAGTATAACTTAGAGTATAACCCGAAGTACTATGTAATACTCCGGAGTTTATAGTACCATATTTTCCCGAAAATATGCTACCTTATTTTGGTGAAATACAGTAAAATATATGTATATAATAATATTCCGGAGTATAATCCATTTTGTATTAGTAGTATTACTCTGGAACAATTACTTCTATGAATAATATCTTAGTAATCCGAGATGGTGTCATGTATAGATTGGAATCACCTAAAGTTTTTCTTTAATTGTTTAATCGTTTAACTATTTAATCATTTGATTTGGCCAGCATTAAAATAATTCTGGCCTACGACCAACATAATTCTGCCCGGAATTATGGAAGCAATTTTTAAACAGTTAAACGATTCCAATCTCTAGTGTCATGTCTAGACCACACCTGTATGGAGTGTGTTATACTCCACAGTTTTAGAATGCCATTTTTATGTTCTTGCGATTTTTTTGTTTTTTAACTTCTTCAGGCTAATCCATGTAAACAAAATTTTGTGACTCCGTTTTGGCTTTAGATGACCCCTAACTCAGACAATTCGGCATAAGTTGAAGCAAAGGCCTCTTGACTCATTTCCATTGTTGCATCTTTGTTTACAAATGGTTGCAGTACTGTTTAAGCTTCTTCTACTATTACCTCTTCCGTTACTATTGCACTTAATTCTGTTTGCTCTATCTGTTCTAGTGTTTCTGTTTGCATATTCCCCTGCCCAAAAGGGGAGGAAGCCTCATTCTCTTGCATCTTATCAGTTTCTTCTACTGCTGAAATGCTACTTTTACAGCTATGAAGCCTGTTTCTTGTTGCAACTGATTTCTGGAACTGTTGACAATCTTTCTTAATATGTACTTCCTTCTCGCAGAAGTAACAAACTTTGGACACGGATTTCCACTCTGTTATCCCAGACATGTGTGAACCTGGGTATCCTGTCCTTCAGATCATAGTCCTTTGTAGTTTCGAATACTATGATCCATTGGTTGGTGTTCCATTGATTAACAACAGCTTAATCAACGTAATTTTCCCTACCTTCTTGAAGGCTTCCAAAAGTGCCTCTGAGACCTTTTTCTTTTTTCATAGCGGGACATTTCTGCATCTAATTGACAGAAAGGTTTTCCTGGTGTCCAAAGAATATACCCAAAGTATGTCCTGCTCAGAATCTCAATACTTTTTACCGCATATCCTTTCAAGGTTCAAGGTGTGTTCTATGCCCTTTTATGTAGTGTTGTTTTGCTGTGCAAATGTCAACCCCAGCTGTTTTGAACAATGAGCAGTGCAGATTGCTTATATCTACTATTAGAGCATTCTCATTCTTGGATTTAATTATTCTCTGAGATGAGAATAATAAGAACGTCGACCTTCCTCTTTTTAGTTTTGTGAACAATGAAGTCCACTTTCTGTCAGTTGTGGTATGATTTTTTTTGGTTCCTTTTTCTTTACGAGTTCCCTCATGTGGGGTTGTTTTTGATGCTTCCTTCTATGTCTTAAGTTCATGGCTTCTTCAGAGTCAAAAAATTCTACACTTTCATCGAAGAAGTTATCCTTTGCTGCATTTTCTACTGCTTCTGTGTCTACAGACTTGCATTTTTCTGTTGCATTATTTTATTTGTCGTCGTATTTTTGTCTGAGAGAGTGGTTACCATATTCATAATATCTTTTAAGCTATTTAGATTTTCTGTCATCATATCACTCCAGCTCTCTTTCAGGTTATTCTTTGCGCTTAGTATATCATGAGACGTGTTCACCTTTGGTGTGTTGACGTGATTTGTTTGGTTTGTTGTTTGTTCATTTAGGTTGTTGTTTTCTTTTAACCATTTTTTCATTTCTTCTATACTGCTCAGCACCTTTAGTCTACGTTTCTTTGTTTCTACAGGGACGAACTCCTGTTCTGTTGATTTTTGTAAACTTTTCTGTTACTATGTGCTGCTGTATTTTCAAAAAATAAAAATACCGTCTCCGACTTTATGTGGTCAGGAGAGTGTGTGTGTAGATTTCTAGCTTTGGGTTTTTTAAAAGCCCTAATGATTAATTGTATGCAAATCTTATGCCAGTCCCAATCTTCAGCTGTTCTGACTGAATTATTTCTTTAATGATCTTACTTCTGAGTAATTCATTCTTTATTAAGTTTTTGTCAAACCTCCAACTCAATGATTTCTTTGCCTCATTTTCAAGTTTTAAGATGCACTTAACCAAAAAATGGGCTGAGTTTCCGAAGAGCGTTTCTGTTTTAGATATCAAGTGACCATGATTTTCATCTATGAAAACATAGTCTAAAAAAGTAGCCATTGTTTGATTGTTCTGAATATTTTGAAAAAATGTAAGGAATAGTTTCTCTTTGTAAAAGTAGCTGAGTCAACAAAATTGTTCATCAGATGCTTGAGTTGTTCTCTAGTGATGTCATTCTGGGCTACAGCTTGGCTTATCTAATTAATTCCTGGATCTATGTTCACATTAAAGTCGTCTGTAATAATGTTGATTTTGTTGTTGTCATAGTTGGGAATCCACTTTTCTAGAAACTCCGATCTGTTCATACATTTGAAATTTGAAATGAAAACCCTCTTTAGAAGAAGCTAGATAGGCTAGTCGTGGCAGAAAAATTTTCCTATCATGTGACCAAAGATCATTTCCAACCTGGTACGATCTATTCATAAAAATAAAATATTCTAAAATTTTAATAAAGATTTCTTGACAACTATCAGACTAAATTTAATAAAATTTTTTTTATTTTGATTCTATAAATTCATAGAATTCAAACAAAAAAAAAGTTTATTGAATTTAATCAGATGGTTGTCAAGATATCTTCGCTCAAAGTTGGAGAAAAATCAAAACGTCTATCAAAATAAAAGCTGCGCCAAAGTTTTTTTAAAACTTTGAGCAAAGATATCCAGACAACCACCAGACTAAATTTGATGAACGTTTTTTTATTTTAATTCTATAAATTTATAGAATTCAAATAAAAAAAAGTTCACCAAATTTGATTGGATGGTTATCAAGATATCTTTGCTCAAAGTTTTAAAAAAACTTTGGCGCAGCTTTTATTTTGATAGATGTTTTGATTTTCACTAACTTTGAGCGAAGATATCTTGACAACCATCAGATTAAATTTAATGAACTTTTTTTTGTTTGAATTCTATAAATTCATATAATTTAAACAAAAAAAAAGTTCATTGAATTTAGTCAGGACCCCGGACATCTCTCATATAGGTTATAACTGGATTTTGGCCAATTTTGACCTAATTTGCTAAAAACGACAAAATCTATTTATTTAAATAACTTTTGATCCAGTAATCAGAATTGAATGAACTTTTTTTTGTTAGATGCGCTCACTGAGAGCTTCATTTTAAAAAAAAGTTCATTCAAATTGGACCACTGTTGCCAAGATAATTGCCAAAACCTGATTTTTTGCTTTTCAAATTTTGGGGTTTTTGCTGAAATGCATAACGTATGACCTCTGTACTACATGTCCGGGGTCCTATTTAGTCAGATAGTTGTCAAGATATCTTTGCTCAAAGTTAGAGAAAAATCAAAACATCTATCAAAATAAAAGCTGCGCCAAAGTTTTTTTAAAACTTTGAGCAAAGATATCTTGACAACCACCAGACTAAATTTGATGAACGTTTTTTTATTTTAATTCTATAAATTTATAGAATTCAAATAAAAAAAAGTTCATCGAATTTGATTGGAAGGTTGTCAAGATATCTTTGCTCAAAGTTTTAAAAAAACTTTGGCGCAGCTTTTATTTTGATAGACATTTTGATTTTTCTCTAACTTTGAGCGAAGATATCTTGACAACCATCTGATTAAATTCAATGAACTTTTTTTTGTTTGAATTATATGAATTTATAGAATTCAAACAAAAAAAAGTTCATTGAATTTAGTCAGATGGTTGTCAAGATATCTTCGCTCAAAGTTAAAGAAAAATCAAAACATCTATCAAAATAAAAGCTGCGCCAAAGTTTTTTAAAAACTTTGAGCAAAGATATCTTGACAACCGTCCAATCAAATTCGGTGAACTTTTTTTTATTTGAATTCTATAAATTTATAGAATTAAAATAAAAAAACGTTCATCAAATTTAGTCTGGTGGTTGTCAAGATATCTTTGCTCAAAGTTTTAAAAAAACTTTGGCGCAGCTTTTATTTTGATAGATGTTTTGATTTTTTTTAACTTTGAGCGAAGATATCTTGACAACCATCTGACTAAATTCAATGAAATTTTTTTTGTTTGAATTATATGAATTTATAGAATCAAAATAAAAAAAAGTTCATTAAATTTAATCAGATGGTTGTCAACAGTTAAGAATATTTAATGTTTCCAAAGTTCTTAAGAACATTCAAAAAAATTTGAAAATACTACAATTAGAAATCATGTTCTCTTTTGAGAACAAGCTAAGAACATAAAATTTATAATTTATGTTCTCATAAGATATATATAAAATTAATAATAATAAGGGAAGTGCAGTAAATTATATAATTTTCTAGTGGTATCTGCCACCTATCACGTCCTATATATATATATAGTATAAATAGCCAATAATTTTGAAGTAAAATCGATTTTTAGTTAATCACAGATAGTTGCTACATAGTAAAGTCTAAATTTTACTAAGCAAATTGATTAAAATTGCTTAAGTAAACTTATTCAGCAGGTCAAAATACACTTACTACAAAATTTGTATAAGTATTGACGTTCGTCAAATATATTATTTAAAAAATTTTAAATTTTCTATCAAAAGTAAAAATCAAAAGTCAATTAATAAAAACTTCTTCAATACTTATGAAAATTTTGTAGTAAGTGTATTTTGACCTGCTAAATAAGTTTACTTAAGCAATTTTAATCGATTTGCTTAGTAAAATTTAGATTTTACTATGTAGTGACTTTTGTCGATTGTGGAGTATCTTATTTTTAGATCAAAGGTGTTTTTGAATTTTTTTTAAATATTATAAAATTTGATTGATCAATAGTCCTATCACTAGGGAGGGGGTCAGGACTAGAGATGGGCAAAATGGTATTTTTCTACACCATGCATGCGCATGGTATGCTGCATGCATGCATGTTCTATGCATTATAGCTAATTCTGGTTAGAAGTCTGCATACAAGTCTGAGTCTAAATATTTTATATGTATTTTTTGATGCTAAACAAGTTTACTTAGTGCAAGAAGTAAGAATTAATTAGTAAAAATTTGTGAATCATAAGATTTTATAGAATTTTATTAATAAAATTTTACAAAATCTTAGAAAGCCTACTTTTATCACCTGATTTTCTAGAGGGGGGGTCAAAAATTTTGGAAATTATATATAAGACCTGATAATTTTCATATCTAGGGGGGGGGGGGGGAAGGG